>JXSR01S034733.1:7400-31872 GCA_000969725.1 Ophiothrix spiculata
TCTTCGGAAAAGATCGGTTTGAAAAGGTCTTTAGTCTGTGAGTAAAAGACCAAAACATTATCAGTCTCTGCAACAGATATGACTTACACTGTCTCGTGCAACAATTGCCATTTAGTGTTTCTTGCATTCACATTTTTGTCTGTTTCCCACAAATAAGCGCTATTACTTCTTTCATAAGTAACTACAATATTTTCAATTTGTAACTTTTTTTACAAATTTGAAATGAACCTCTGTAACTTTTTATAAGATTACCAGGAAATCAAATAGGAATAATCAATTAACTGACATTTTAATAAATCTTAGACAAAACCAGGTTTTTCTGTTGTGGTTGTTGCAAAGACCTTAACAATTTCAATTTAGCAGTATCTAGCCTTAACCGCGGCATGCTTAAAACATTGAGATTGAACAGGCTGACTGATTTACCTTTGCTGTTTAGATCACACTAGCACATTGATCAAAATCACAACCGTGCGCTTGCGTCTTTTTGCAGCAATACAGATGATTTTGTCCCATATTGAATTATAGGTTAATAAATGCGCATTTCATACGCGAGTGAAATGAGACAAAATCAATGCACGCGCGGTCAATTTTGATGCGTCCAATTCAATCTAGAAATCACATGTAGCTGATGTAGCAACTGTTTTGTGGAAAACAGACATACGATGCATTATTAATGCATTCTTATATTGAACTGTTGTAAACAGATCCAATAAACACTATCCATAATGCACTACTTTAAACATATCAAAATTTAAATTCTGGTGGTTTTCATTGAATTAACTTTACATGCTTACATACATAGATTCACAATGCATTTTGGGATCACAAAAATCCCAATGAATTGAATTCTAGCATCAGACACTCATCCACAGTTAATAATCTCATTTGATATACAAAGTACTTCTTTTTTTTCATATATACAATAAATAATCTTATGATGTGACACTATTTTGGTAAAAATAGAGGACAAAATATACAACAAATGCCAGCTATTCATCAAATGTAACACAAAATACCACACTATACTGGGAACTATAGTAACTATTGCATCCCTTTTATTAAATGAAACTGAGTGAAACGCATAAATCTTGATTTTGATGACAATTGTATTAGGATCACGATAAGTAAATATTTATGAGGACCAATTCTTTCTTGTAAAGAAAGGCATTCGTAGGCTGACATTGGCTTCCAGTCTGAGCCTACTTTTATTATTTATTCATTTATTAACATTTGAGATTACAAATCAATATTTTGCTCTGAATAGTAGGCCTGTTGTATAAATTGTCCATAATATACAAACACACATTCTCACTAACAACTGAAAGCAAATATATTTCTAATAGATTATCCAATTCTTACACATCATACACATCAACATTGTCCCACGTCATCGCCTATAAACATTTATTGCATGTCGTGTGGCAGAGTGCTTCCAAAGAAAACTAAATCATTTGTCTATCTTTAGACAGCAGAAAAGCTGACTTGTTGCAGAGACTGGTCGAGAGAGCATGTTAGACAAGGCAACAATTTGTGTCACTTATATAACACGTGTGACATTGTTTTAGAAAATGTTTCAGTGCTGAATGATACAACATAGTTATGACATGAGAGACCTTTTCAAACAGCGATCGGAAAACTTCGGAAAACATGGTCATGTGCCACAGCAGTGCAGTCGGCAGACACGATGAAAACAAAAAGATATAGTATCACAAAAGTGCATGATAAAAACGGCAACATTCGTCGTTGTTGGAAACATACTGTATAGAAGTGTCGAACATTGTCAAAAGATGAGGCACTGAGATACTGTTTATTTCCCGGAAATGATCGGTATTTGTTCAAGCTTTCAGGTATCTTCGGAAAAGATCGGTTTGAAAAGGTCTTTAGTCTGTGAGTAAAAGACCAAAACATTATCAGTCTCTGCAACAGATATGACTTACACTGTCTCAGGCAAGACAAATACACTATAGAACAAAGTCATTGTACTTGCATAGATATAACAAAGTCTGTATTTAAAAAGAATAACAATGTAAAACTAAACAATTAGAGAAGTCAAAATGAACTACACTACTAAAATCCTCTTTTAGAAAATATCTCAAATTAGAAATAAAAACAACTTATCACTATGTCATTAATTTAATGGAAACACTCCGCCAAACTATCAACTTGTACTTAAAATACTGCTCCCATTTTTTCTGACAGTTTTACCTCGGTAACCATTTTTTATGTCATCCATTTCAAAACTCAATGCTTTACTGTCATAATCATCAGGAAAGCACTTATATTCCAATCAACATTTTGAAGCTTGCATATTCATTAGTTAATTACTCATGCATATGAACTAGTCTTGCATATGCATGAGTACGAAGGAAGATCTCCTCAAACACATTAGCAACAATACTGAGAGAAAATTGACTATCTATGGAAGTTGATATGTAAAATTCGCTTCTACCTGTCCCCTATATTAAGTTGGATTTGACAAAATGGTTTGAAAGTTGATCAGTATTTGTAGATTGTGAAAAACTTACTGTAGTCTGCGATTTATACAAAATTTTCACTTCTGTTCCTTTAAAACTAGCACTGATTTGATTTGACTCTTGCATTAAGGGATTTACTATTGTCATTTATTGATTTATAAAATACGGCGGGAAGCCAGGCTAATCCAATAGTGCATACGCATTAAATTCAAGGGATGCCTCCGTGGTGAGAATGACAGAATAATGGAAAGAAATTTCAATTTTTGATGTAGGAGGAAAAACAAGACCTCTAAGAAAACCTGCGAGGACGAGTATGAATCAATAAACAAATTCAAGTACAACCTAGGTCCGACCGGGAATCAAACCCAGGCTGCAGTGACGCTGAAACGCCAACCCGTCCCTGAAGGTCAAAAATTGAACATGAAGTGGATTCAAGCATCAAGGCCATCTCAAGTATATAGTCACACTAATTCTTCATCAGACTTGTCCACTTGGGTAATGCACAGAGGTTGATTTAAGACCTTCCCACAATACAAAATAACAGCTCAGTGAGCATGAATGAACTAATGGAATGTTCAGCGAGGTCAAATTACTACTGCTGTGTATTTGTATGGGAAAGATGTTAAATTTCACACTAAATCAAACTGTATAATGGGTGTGAAAACTTTAAGCCACCAGGGATTCGTTTACATATTCAAAGAGCTTGTAGTATGAATTTCTCAAGGTTATTTTAATATACCCATCGCTTCACTAATAAATGTACTGTGCCAGATTTAACTCATGCATATTGCTGTACATGTCACTGGGAAACTGATCTCACTGTGTGCTGTTTGAACTATTGATTTCAAATTTAGAATGGAATTATGGGAAGTACTTAAAACGCCATCTGGGTGATGCAAAAGAACAGCATTGTGTAATAAGTACTGGGCAGATAAATCGAACTTCTCTGTACAAGAGGAGTGGTGAACTCTACATAACATACACAATATAATGACAGATAGCCTTGGCAAAACAGTTCCTACAATTTCAACTTCCAAGATAGTTAATAGTACTTCCAGTATTTCAGCAAAAACTTTTGTCTACTTTGAAGAACTTTAGTCATCACAAAGTAAGGGCGCAGTTCCTGATGAGTTCATGATTGTAGGGTGAGAATACATTATTCATTTCTATGGCTTTTAAACTAGCTAATTTCTCATAGTTAGCAAAAGTATGGTGAAAACTACACCAACTTTCAAAACTCTATGCTAGTTTTACTATGTGACATGATCATTAAAAATGAGTCACATGTAGGTAATTTGTAACTGATTTTTCACTGCAGCCACTTTGTGCATTTTAAAATGCAAAAAGATAAGACCATTTGTTACTCCAAAATAATATTTCTCATATAATAATATTGCTCATGTCACTTATATAGTTTGCAGAAAAACTAACAAATCAGAAGGGTAAATTTCTCTCCTACCAAGATTTTAGCAGTGACACCAGTAGCTAAGCCATTCTGGTCATTAGAGAAATTGCATCGGCACCATTTCTTTTTTGTGATCCGTTGATTTCAAGCTCAGCAACAAAACTAATAAAAGCTCTATAAACAGGAGAAATTCAAACCTCAGAAAGATTGGACAAATTTAATTCCATCAAAGTTGATGTATACTTGATGCAAGTGCAAATTAAATCTGCAATAGACCGTTTCAAAATCCATTCGGAAATCTCCGGAACGTCAATCACATGGCCATTTTTTCAACCAATGACGTACAAGCTCATTAGTTATGCATGATTTTGTCAAAAAATTTCCAAAAATGTTCTGCATTTTCAGTGCAATAAAAGTGAAAACTAAATATAACCAGACCCACACATTATTAGATGCACTAGTTCTAAACAACTTTTGGCTGATGGTATCACATGCTCACTGACACAAAGAGTGAAATTTCCATTTGAAATCAGCTGATTAAGCTTAAGATTTCAAGTCACATCAGGGCCATCACACTAAAAGTGACTTGTTAGTGCTAACCCTAATTAAAAGTTCAATTCGTATGCAGTCAGTTAACGTAAACGTGGACGTAACATTCTGGGTATTGAGCAAATGAGTTACTTTTTCTGTCGGTAATTGCCGGAAAGTGTAAAATCGGCTTCGGGAATTCTCGGAAAGTCTTGTTTTGAAAAGGTCTATTGAGCATGCGCATATGTTATAGTGCTAAAAAATCCCTCTGTGCTCATGATTGGTGCATTTTGTTTTGCATTTGAATCGCATATAAAATCAGCTTAAGGCTGTAAGTACAAACACATTCTCTTGCATGAGGGGCATTCGCTTACAATTTTAATCCCAATGAGAACGCACTGTTGCATCATAGAGAGTGGTTGGGCTATCACATGGATAAATCAATCTGTACTTTGCATCTAATGAAACAAGATTTCAGCAAATGATCATGTTAGTGATAGTGACTGCACAGGCACGTACACTTAGTTGTATTATTTCAGTTTTCACACATAGCCAGCATATCAATACACACCACCAAAGTAAAGTCTGATTAATGTGTGACCATGTGAATACGATATACACTTTGGAAATGTACATGAATCTAGATGCATTTAGATTTGATGCTCCTGTGTGGAGAGCCACTCATGAAGTTCAAACCAAATTGCCCACACTGCAACAGAAGACATTCGCTCTTACTGTATATGAATATGTATAGCACACATATCTTAAGTGTTTTGACCCGGTTTGGACAAATATTTTAAAAGTAATGCATAACAACATAAGTATCATGCCTCTATAACCAAATGTAGCCTGATATTTGCCTGGGATTTGTGTGAGCTAAAAAATAGCATCCAAATTCTTGCTCTCTGCACCATTTTGTTCAGTTTATGCTTCATATTCAGTTTACGCTTCAATTATTCATTCTTCAAAGTGGAAAAAGTAAATGCTACACATCAAAAACTTACACTACAATATTTTGATATAAAATATATTTCCTTAATCTAAACCCAAACTTGTTATACATACATCAAAGCCCTGGTGTCGTCATTTTACCATTGCTATCCTTAAATAGCACATCTTCTTCATCTTCCGAAAGGTCAATGGCTTTAGTTAACTCGTGATATTCATAGTCTTTAGCTTTTTCACCATTGAGTGCTGGGTAATACATGGATTCTCCCCAGCAGCAAAACCCATTGTCTCTTGCTTGCAAGGTAAAGAAAACAATTAAAAACAAAACGATAGCCAGGATACAGAGTAGGAACACCCAGGCAAACAGGAACATGTTATCAATCTGCACAACATTGACTTCTACTAGAACGCAGTATAAATCCCGCTTGATGTAGTCAAAGGTACACTCCGCGCACTCCGATGCATCGGGGCCGAAGCACGATTTGCAAGTATAATAGCACTTTTGGCATGAAGTGATTTTAGTCTTGTTTTGAGTCACATTTGTATGTAGATAGAAGCCCGCTTCACAATTCTTAGGGCCGACGCTCAACTCTTGCGGATGTATGTCTGTTCCATACAGCACCAGCTCCCATTCTGAGATTCGACCTGAGGTATTAAAGGAGAAGTAGTCGCTGCAATGTCATCGAAAGCCATATTAGTAGAAGAAACCACCCGCCCCTACAGCTACAGTTCCACAAACCACTGGCCCCAGATGCGACACACTCAGTCAATAACGTATTGTTCAATGTATACAATATAGAAAGTCGTTGGCCCCATGGACAGGTACTAGGCCCTATTCGGGCCTCGGTAGGGGGCAACTCGGTGCCGTAGAGAATGAGATAGCAATCTTCTAGGAGACCTAGGGTAGGAAAGAGCAAGGAGGAAGGAAAGTGGCAAAGGGAAGGAAGGAAGATATGATTGAGTGTGGAACAAAAAACAAGCAAGCTATACATGCAATAGTTAGAGGATAGGATAAATGGCGAGTTAAACAATGTGAGTTATGGTAAGGTGAGTTAAATATTGAGTTTCTCCCCATTAAGCCATGACAAGCTATACTCTTACATCAAGTCCTTACAAGGAGTCACAGCAACGCCAAGTGGTAAGTTATACATGCTAAAACCCAATGGCAAGTTATTACTGTAACTCACATGAGGACATGAAAACTTGCTGTAACTTGCCATGAAGACTTGTATGCAAGTATATAACTCACCACAAAGATCAGTTGTAAATTTATAGGGTAACCCACTTTTTAACTCACTCTCACATAGCTCTCTCTGTTTTAACTCACCAAAAATCCATTCCCCTATAAGTTAGTGCAAACATTTTGGTTCCCAGGCAATGTTGGGTGCTGGATTAATGTTGGCAGGATGCTAGTGCTGTTGATGTCAACACCTGCTTCATCTAGACAACATTGTGCAACTCGTCATGTGGGTGCAAGAAAGTCGTATCTGCAATGGCTGCCTTAAGTTATATTTTTAACACCTAGTCACTAGAATGTGAAAAATCCCTCGAACTTTACCTGTCTTATGTCAGTGGCTCTTGAAATGGTTCACCGTCACTTGAAGAACCATTTCAAGAGCCACTGACCCAAGACTGGAGATTATCCAGTGTGCAGTCAAAATTAATGACAAATGGCAGCTATTGCAGATACGACTTTCTTGCACTCACATGATGAACTAACACTTGGAATTTGATTGCGTAAAATATTCCACCATTGCAACCAAGCAGCTCTTACTTGAAGAACTTATTTTCAAAACTCATTCAGTCCATGATATGTTTTTGGGAAAGCGATTGCAATATGCAATCTCTACATGGACTACTAGTAGTACGCTTCAAAATGTTAAGATTCCATATTGGTAGAAATCAATAATGCCTCAGGGATAAGATTGATGAACTTTGAATGCACCTTAAAGTTAGCAATAATTGAACCATTTTGGTATTTCTGCAAGCTATTGCTGTGCATCTGGCGATTTTGGATGTTCACATGGGTGCTCTACAGACTCGCTATTTGCTTGATATTCTAACTTTGATCCTTTCAATACTAAAATTTTAATTTTGTCGTCATTACCATTATCATCATCATCCAAAAAGTGGTATTAAAACTATAATTTTGTCATCATCTTGATCATCTAAAAATAGTTCTGGCCTGAACAAGTTTTCAAAACTGTTCTTCAATTAAAACATTGCATTTGGGAACCAAATCAAGTCTAAACTACACAATGTCTTTACTGCATTCCAACTGTCATGATGCATAAATATCGATACCAATTCACATGCAAAACTGGCCATGCAAAATGAAGTAAGAAAATGTATATGACGTCAGTTTGACAAAAGCAATCTCAATTTTCTTTTTGTATGACTGTGTTCTATAATAATGGAGTGTTAACCTTACAGTCAAATCTCCATAGTCCACAACACTGTTCTCCCTAATACACCACAACTACAGTGGTACCATACAAACATTTAAGAATTGAATAAAAATATCTCCACTGGTACCATGGAGTACCAACGCTGATACTGAGGAGGACAGTGGAGCTACTTCATTGTAGTGACCATATATACGTACCAGTTTAAAAGTAGTGTAAAAGGTACAGTGTTGTAAAGTGAAACAATTTGCTATGTCAATTAAAGTCAATTCTCTTTGCAGCAAAATTGACAATTTTGCATTCTTTGTTATAATTGCTGAAATCCTGACATTACTCCTTCAAGTGCGTAAATTTAAATTGTTTTGTTTTGACACAATCAACAGGTGAATCCTAGAAAGTCCTAAATGCAAAAGCTTTCACTTTTTCATAAATTTGTATTGTACTCTTAGTCTAGTTGTGGGTCAAAGGCTCTTGAAGTTGTTGTTCAGATGGGACCATTTCAGATGGTGTCACCTGAACAACCATTTCAAGAAGCCATTGACATATAGGAGAAACAATTTTGAGGCATTTTTCATATTTTAAAATAGGGCAGCCATTGCAGATACATTTTTCTTGTATTCAAATGTAGAAATCTCGGTTAGTTGGAATGCAGTACCGATCATTGTTAGTGCATTCAAATGAGTTTAGTCAATAAAGCATCAATCTGTGTTATTGTTTTGCTCATGAATAGTGCACATAAGTTATTTGGTAATTTTCATGTCTGGAAATGCTTTCAAAACTGTGTCATGACATTTTCAAACAAAAATTTAGCAAAAGCTAACAAAACTGATTCCAATATCAACTAAATCCAATTAAAATGTCCATCAAAAATATACAAATTTTTACCAAACATTGCCAAATTAATGTGCTTACAAGTGTGCATCACATGCATGTTATAATTAGAGTAATCAATAAGAAATCTCTTTTTGTCTCATTTTACTCTGATTACTGGATGTAAGGACTTGTCATGGTATCTTTACTGTTTTTGTACACCTATTCTTTGTTCAACAACATGCACATTTTTTTTAACAATCTACTTTGAAAAATCTGAATGAAAATGAATTCGAATCTTTTTGTTGATGCTGATGCTTAATGGACAAAGGCTTCAAATCTTTATCAACCAAAATGCATACCCAATATAAAAAATTCAAATCAAAATCTCACTGAAGTCAAAAAGTTCTTCCATGGCGTAATTTGGCAACATTTTATATTTAAATGATGGAAAATAAAATTGATAAAAGAAAACAGATAAAATATTTGGAACTATCAAGTAAATTAAAGTTTCTCTTGTGACAAAGATTTTTCAAACTACAAACATGATGTCAAAAATAAACATAAAAGTACTGAATCTTCAATATAAGAATGAGTGAAATTGCAAATCACTGTCACAAAGGAACTAAAGTGTAAAATGTGAATGGAGTGTATATTTGTGATGATATTAGGAAAACCAATCACATAATGAAGTCTACAAGTTACTCATTTTGATTTGTCTTCACAATGTTAGGAGACCTGGTGGACACCTATGAAATCAGTAACATGTAGCTCCACCATGTGACAGGTTTGCAAGACAATTTTGCTAATGAGATGATATGTATGGAAACTTTCATAACTTTGGAATAATATAATGCTTAAAGTGCAATTGCTACCTCAAGTTTATTTGACAAGCATGGTTTCAGATTTATTGTTTTGGATATCCTTCCCTTTACTTTTCTTATGATAGTCATACACACTAGGGCTAACATGGTATAGAGGTACAACATACAGTTTCTATATATTTGCCAAACCAAAATATCAATGATCTTATTGACAAGTGATATTGGGAAATTGATGTGAAAGTATCAAAATTTAGTAGTAAATGAAGTGTGCTCATGGGTCAAGCAGCCATCTTAGTTACCCTAGTTGACCAAAATGTTTGTGACACATTTCTGCCATCAGTGTAATGCATTGCATCCTCAAGAAAAGGCACTATCATACTGCTCATCATAATACATACTGATCTTATCACATTTTATTGTCTTTTTGCCAATAAATCTGAAGAAATTGATGTAAGGAATCAATATTCCTAGCCTGACATAGCCAGTTTGAGGTAGCTATTGCATATATTACTTGATCCCACAGTTGGGTGTAGTTAGTGCTAGATGGGATGCTCTCTGTGCAAATAAATGATACAAATCTACAAGTCTCTCTCATAGGGATGCACAGGAAACTAGCTCCACACATTTCACAAATACCTTCCTACCCTACACCCTCACAGACACTCTGACCTGCATAATACACATACCTTCTCATACTCATTGACATCCATCAACACAATTTTATTTCACAGACAACAATGACATATAAAACAGACATTTCACTGGCAATCATAGACAGTTAGACACACACTTATTTTCACTCCCTTCATGTGGACCTGACGGTGGTATGTCTAACCATCGACATGTACAGGTAAGACTCTTCCTTATATGGGACTGATGGCTTAACGTCCCCTCCGAAGGATGACGATCTATCATGAAATAATTACCCAACTCTGAGTACTCATTTAAGAAGCGGAGTAGATCTAGAATATCTGCCAAATGCTACCACAAAGTAAGATACCCTATCCACTCGTCCAATTCAACTACTCATTTTCTAAATTTAGATCACGTTACAGTTGAGCGCTTTCATACTAGCGTGCCAAAAATTTGTAAAATAGTTTAAATGAAGTGTCGGTAACAGAGTATGACTATTTGTCAAACGTTTGGAAATGGGGATTTTGTTAATGTCAGATGGAAAATAGTTGAATTAGACGAGTGAATAGGGTAAATATCTAAGCAAAGATTCCAATATTCCATTCCAGCAAATGCCCTCACTAGGAATTGAACCCAAGCCCGATGCTTGAAGAAGATCGCTAACCACCACACAACCACCACACAACGCCCATGTTGTTATATAACAAATTAATGAACAAGTTGTTGTTTTCTACCATTAAGTCTGAATTGGTGGTGATGACAAACATACAGCTACATTCATACACTCACACACCCCACCCCTCTTAATCAACACATAAGAAAATATCTGCATTCAAAAATACACACTTAACCCAAAATCACGACCACAAGGATACAAGCGTAATATACCTGTGCTCTTAATATATCACATCTCTCAAGCAAAGATAAGTGCATATTACATGATTTTTTTCAATGAAAACATTCTTTTGCTAAATTGACAGGGTTAAATTCAAATATTCTAATTTTGCAAAACTCTAACCAAAATTTAAGCAACAAGGGTTTGTTCAGCTGATCGTATTGCACACCATAATGCATAAATATATAATATTTAATTTGCGATGGCACCATATCTTAACACTGATTGCCCACTGTATTGCATGTCTGCCTGCTAAAGCTAGTTTCAGAGAGTCTGTCATTGCATACATTCTATAAATATGAAGTCCAATATTGAAAGTCTTGAGGGGTGCTTTGGCAAAATGAGAGGAAATTCGCAAATTTCAAAATTGAGTTTATGACATATTTTACTTCTCTATAATCTCAGCTTTTAAATGATATATAATAGGTCACACTTTCTTTCGCCATTCTCCATTAAGAGATTGAAATCCAAAGCAGTCCACTGAATTTATTGCAATAAAAATTAGCTGCAAATTGATTTCAAAGATACTGATTATGATTACTACAGTGTATTGTAGCAACATGCAATCAATTAACTGTGAATAATTGCACTTCCCGGCAAAGTTGAACTTCAAAACTAGGTAAACACTTATGCATGAAAGCGTTTTATGTCCAAAAAAAGACCCTATTTTTACTTTAGATGGCATTTATTCAAAATGTAGATTTGCGACTTTTCCTCTCATTTTGTCTGAGCAGCCCACATATCATTATTAATAGTTGGATTGGATTTCACTTTTTTCATGACAGACCAATATGCAAATGTGTCGCAAAATATGTTGTTATCTGCCAAAGCTAAAAACGACAGCTCCTCTGAAACAACCTTTAGACTTAACCTGATATGTGAAACAAAATATTCACTATTGTCTAAAAATGCAATAATGTGCAAATATATGATTTCATGCGTGCTATTAGTAATTTCATTATGATTTTGTCGTGGATTTTCATGCCGGGTAATAGGGATAATAATGTTTTGATTACACCATCAAATAAAGTGTATTATACAAAACATAATATGAATGGAAACAATTTGTTTAATTCCTCCACCAAAATAAAACCCAAATTTTTAAAATTCCTGCACCAATCTTTAAAAGTCTCAAAGTTTAATATCAATGTCCCAATGGATTAAAACAACATAAAATGACCAAACCAGTATATTAAACAAATCCCAATTCAAAACAAAACAATTAAATTAAAAACCCAGAGAGGCGTAAATAATATTGATCAAAGGAAAAGAATGGGTTGATAAGTCCTTCTTGGTCTTTCCATTTTGTGCTCTGTTGCATATCTCAAACTCATGGTGTGTTAATAACATCATTCTATTAAAGTATTTATCACAAAGCAAACACCAAAATGTGATATAAACAATGACAAAACACAACAAACACATGCCCAATTCAAGACATTGCCATAATTCCTCGGATGTTCAGTGTAAATAAAAATACAGTTTGCAGGTCGTATTTACAAGCAGCATGGCCATGCACTCTGGATTTTTACTTCACTGAACATGGAATTATGCCACTGTCTCTAGCAAACATATTTGATTTGTCAACAACGTTAACTCTGATTGAAAAACACAAAGATTCTCACAGCTTTAATGAGTTTTATTAGTAGACAAACCCTGAGCAGCGACCAATGAGACACTTTCCAAGTACCAACAAAGTACCTATTGATCCACACTCATAAAACCATGAGAATTTTGCTGTGTTTCACATATAAACATTTGGGCATGGGGACATAACATACTCAATACAATATCATAAACACACATTATCACACTCTTTAGCAATTCAAAATATCCTTAAGCATGCTCATTTGGTATCTGGTATTTTCAAAATTTGGGCACTGCTAAAAACTCTTTCTATTTGATAACAAGCGAACAAGCTGATATGGCTATATGATATTATATAACAGCTAAATAAATCTGTTTCACTTGATTGGCGCATCTTGGGTCACGTGCCATTGGTCATTTGATAGTAAACTTCATCAATCGTGCAATAGTGCCATGCAAAAATTTTGATACATTCAATGGTTACCTTATTTGGTAAGACGCAACATCAGTCGCAGGCGTAATTTCAAATTGACTACGCTTGCACAGTCCGCGGGCGCAGCATCAAACGCGTCGTCGCATTAAAGCCGGCATGTACAGTGCCAGATGTTTTCTCGGTTTGTTTTGTTTACAAAGATTTATTTAGCTGTCATATAAAACAAATAATGAATGTTTCTTATGCGTGTCAATGGAACAAATATTTCATTCGGTGAAAGATCAAATGCTCCATTCAACTCGGCTTCGCCTCGTTTGAATGGAACATTTGATCTTTCACCGAATAAAAAATTTGTACCATTGCACTCATAAACATTCATTATTTGTATACTTTTGCATAGGCAACATTTGATTGCCAACTTACAAGAGGTCCAGGTTTGAAGTACAAATTTCAATCAGTACGGAGGATTTGAAATGAGAAGTCTTTATTTTTTTTTAAATTCTGGAACATCTTGTTCAAAGAAGTTTTGCAATATACATAATGAGATATAATTGAACGGCAAGGAAAGAATGATAGCAGATGCACAAATAGCGAGAACACCACATCAACACTCACACGTCAATCATTCATATGGTAGGGATGGGGTAGATAAGGGATGGAGATGGGGGACCAAATCTTTCAAGTGTGACACATGGATATCACAGAGAAAAAATGCTGTAGGCTTACACTGCTACTTTATATTCAGCAAATTAAGTCTATTTGCAAGTGGAAATGTCACAGATCTGAGATTCCAGATTATCTCTCCTGTCCTTACTCCTCACAGCGATTCAATATGGCAGATAAGTTTGTAATCCCCTTACAAAGTTATGGGAGAAAGAGGACATTATTCTCTTTGTTACCTCCACAATTCTGTCAAATATTGCAAATACCAGAGTAGTGAGTCAACCATTCAGCATTTTTTTTGTGTATAAGGCCATAAAATCATGAGTATGAATTCATTGTATTGGGACAGTGAACATAGTGAACCAATGGATAAATGATATTGCCTTTTTCAGGGCTTCGAAATCTGCGGTAACGCGCCGCGCTGTTCCCAGAAAAAAGTTGAAGTCCCAGAAAAAAAATTGGTAAGCTTAAAAAAAATAATATAAAGTCAACTAATAATAAAAATCACGAGAATTTCTGAAATTCTGAGGACAGATTATTTTTTTCTGGCGATATTGAATGATAAAATTATAATAAATTAGCCAAATTTTGGGGTCAATGTTAAAGTACTGTGCATTTTTTCATAAATCTCACAGAAAATTCTCATCAGCACAATAAAAGTTACCAGAAAGGTTTATTTTTTCTTTACCCTGGCCTTTTTATGATATCTTCATCTTTGAAATTCAAAGGTTTTAATTTTAAATCAATAATATGCATATATAGCTGTTCCGGTCATAATTAAGTGATGTCAAAAACCAGAACTAGTGTCAAAATCTTAATGATTAATACATAAAATGATAACCATATAACATGTCCACTGTCACAATAAAATGAATAGAAATGACAACTTGCTGATTAAAGGAATATATTGATAGTGAAATTTGCATGATTAAAACCACAGATATACATAAATTGAGGTCATATTTAGAATCTAAGGTTCATAAATGATCACACTAGTCTTTTACAACAACTATGTTCAATGCTTTATTCTTGTGTTCACTGCCAAATTCACAGCAAAGCTGGGAGACAAGAAGTTGAGACAAACTCAAAGGTATCCATATACAACCAATTAAAATTGCAATATTTTGATGGTTGATTCTATATATCTGTGGTTGTAACAGACTGGCCATAAATTGACCTAATTCAACATACCTGTATTTTGTGTATTTTTAGCATTCTTGATTTCAAGCAGCCACACCCCCATAGGATCTTCACCCCAGGAATGTGTGGTCATGAAATCCCAATGGTCAAAGCCCTCTCTGGAATAATCTCTGGGCCTCTCTGGTAGTAGATTGGATTGGGTACCCATCGGGGAAGTCAGGTGGATCGATAGGTCTCCTCTTCTGGAATGTGTGATTGTGATGCGAGCGTGCACGTGCTCAAGATACTTGACGTGATTAGATTGGCCTAAGCAGCCTGATGTATTAAAATTTATCATCAATTTACCCTGTGCTGGTATAGTGCTAAGGAGGAAAATGAAACGGAATGAAGTTCATATTTATCTTGCTATCAACTGAGTTTCTCAGTTTGATTACCTTAAGTAACAATGCACCTAACAACAACCTGCATTTCATAAATACCAGAAAAAAGTTATCATTAAAATAAAGCTACCATGTTTATTCCATAGCGAGAAATCATGTGGTCTTGCAGAACAGTACAGGGCTCTGAATCAGTATGTCTCTGATACAAGCCCTGCTATGGGCAATGAGTTATGGGCGAAACATTTTATCTCAATTGCCTTGTCAACCCAAGTAATATTGCTGGAGCAAAGTAATTGTAATTCCTGACTTTTTCAAGAAAACATCTAGTTGCTAATCTAACTGTGTTAATTGAATTTACACACATGTTAATGATGAATTTCTGCACAGAAAGAATGTGCATGTTGTATCACATACCGACCTTGTCCGCTTTCCCATCAACATCTATTGCGACTTGCTGTAAGCTAGACTTCCCCATAATTTCAGTTTCAAAGAGTCTTGAAGCGTGGCACCCGATGACTGCCATTATAATAACTAAGCCCATATGACCAACAACTCAAGATGGCAGCTAACCCATTAGGTTAACAGTAACAAGGCAGTCAAACTGATTCTAATTTTTGTTAAATTCCTTGATAATAATCCATTTCAAATTTAATCCTCTGCATATTTTCATCTCGTCTATTGGCTCCTCTTTTCAAAATTTACAAACAAAAATATTGTAACAAAGTGTGAGTACTTACAGAGGCAGCCCTGTAGCTTTGGCATTGCATATGTGTTGTTCTGGTACTGTATGCCACTTCTCTGCTTTGTCAACCATAGCAGCAGCATCCATCAGACCAAACCCGTATGAATGGCTTACTATTGGGAGGAAATGTAAAAAAGTATTAAAAATATACAGAAGTACAACCTGCTGATTAGTATTGGATTACTTTAACTACCCACTGATACCAGGGCTAAATAATTTAATAATCTCTAGTCCAGTAAAGGTCATACGTGAATTTGGTTGTTGATTCATAATTGAAGTCACAGGTTTTCTCCAAGCACTTCAGTTTCATTCTGTACCTGAAATCAAAAAATCCTTTTGTTTGTCATTGACCCTCAGAAGGTGTCCCTTGAATTTTCATGCAATTCTTACTTTCAGCTGAATGTTGTAAATAAATTTAGAAATCTCCTTAAAGACGATCGCGGTGTTAATTTAGAGGGTAGTGTTACAGATTTTTTGATCAGTGGCCGGAATATTTTGAAAAAACATTTAATTAAGTTAAAACCCTCTCCACACACTTCTTTTATTAATAGGCATTGGACTTTCAGAACACATATTGAAGATGATTTTGGAATACTTTGTGATGTTACGGCAATAAGCTATGGTCTTCAAAACATATTTGATATCACATTTAAACTACAGTAGAAACTCATTATAACAAAATCTGATATAAGAAAAACCCTGTTACAAAGAAGAATTTTTCCTATACCATTATACTAATTTCTTTTGTTTTTTATTATATTCAAAACCCTGATATAACAAATGTTTGGATATAAAAAAGTAATTTCTCTGTTCCCACCAACTTCGTTATAACGAGTTTCCACTGTATTGTACTTACCTATTTTCCATGTAGCAGAAAGCAATAGGTCCCTACTGTACACTGTAATTTTTACTATCACTATCATCCGTTTCATATTCTTTACTATCACTTTCATCCGTTTGATAGTATATTGTCTTTTATCGTACTGGATTGAAAACTACAGTGTACAATAGGGACCTATTGCTTTCTGCTACATGGATAATAGGTAAGTACAATAGTTTAAATGTGATATCAAATTACTAGAATCTATAGATGAGTTATATAAAACAAATATTAAATGCTTATATTCGTGTGAAGGTAAAAATATACCATCTCTCATTGAAAGATTAATTGTTCAATTTCACTTGACTCGGCTCGTGAAATGGAACAATCAATCTTTCAATTCGGGATGGTATATTTTTACCATCACACTCATAAGCAGTTAATATTTGTATAATATCACCCCTTACCTTCTAAATCAGCACTATTTTTCATCCAATCATTAGCACGTAAATGTTTTCTTTTGGACGTCTGTACAATAATATGTTGAAGATCACGCCAATTTAATCTAGGGCTGCAAAACAACAACAAAAAGAGAAATAAATATACATCATGTTCCATAACAGAAAGTGACCATCAGTGAAACAACTCACTGTCCATCTAGAATTTGAATCTAAAATATTGGGAATACTAGTTCAACTCTAACCAACTAAGCTGAGTGGCATGCCCAAAAGGGGTTGGGGTCGCTGCGGAGGGACGTGCCCCCCCTCAACCAGCTGCGTGATTCAGTCGGGGGGAAAGGCCCATTCAGGGATCTGGATAATAAAAAGATAAAAAGAAAGGGGAGGAGAGAAAAAATCAAAAGAAACCATAGGAAAAATAGGTTGTTAAAATCATTCAAAAATCATCTGTGCGTTTGAGAGACTCTTTTTTTTTTTGCTTGTCAGTTTTCAATAACTACATCAACAAAGTTTGGGTGTACTTTTTCTCTTTGGTCGCAAGTCATTCGGGGGAAACTGATGCTCGTGCCCCATCACTCCTAAAATCCTGGGCATGCCACTGACTATGCTGTATGTTCAGATGGCAATCAATTTATTGTTCCTCAATTATTGTTATTATTATTCATACATATTATTATGACTACATTGGAAAGAAAATGGTTGCATTCGAAAAATCAGCGGCTAGGGTCGGACTAATGCTCAATGCAAAGAAGACAAAATGCCTAATCCTCAATGAAACATCTGATTCATCCTCCTATCCGCTCTATGAATGGAACTGTCATCAAGGAAGTAGACGACTTTAAATACCGTGGGTCATATATACTTGATAGCAAAAAAGACTTCTTGACAAGAAAGGGCCAAGCATGGATGGCCTGTAACAAACTTGATGTAATATGGAAGTCTGATATTACCAGGGCAACCAAGATTGAATTCTTCAGGGCCTGTGTTGAAAGCATCTTATTGTACGGTGAAGAAACATGGACTTTGAAGAAATAAATTCGAAACCGCTTAGATGGCACCTACACCAGACTACTAATACATGTCCAAAATATGTCCTGGAAACAACATCCAACTAAGCATCAGATTTATGGTGATATACCTCCCATCTCTACTAGCACAGAAGAGAGCCACGTTTGCTGGTCACTGCTTTCAAGCCAAGGACCAAATCATATCGGACCTACTTCTTTGGAGACTCCCATGCCCAAACAGAGGCTGTAGACCATTAACGTACCCTGATACCATATGTAGAGATACTGGCTTGAACTTCAATGAACTAGGAAGTGCAATGTGTAACAAAGATATTTGGCAAAGATGTGTGTCATGTATCTCGACGGAAGTTGAAGGATGATGATGATGGAAAGAACAAAATATTCTCTAGGTTGATAACCATGGCTAACTCATCAACTCATAGCTTATCCATTGTGGTTCAAGATCTTCTTTATTCACTTTTGAATGCTGGAGGAAGAGAGGATTACTCAAAAAAGAACTTTTTGAAGCAAATATCAGTTCGGCGGAACTCACAATTCCGATACGTATCTGAATTTAGATACTGTAAAACAAGAAATATTTGCTAGCAATTTAATTTCGCCAATTTTTGCTAATACCCCAAAATCGCAAAATTAATTTGACGCTAATATTAATAATGTACAATGATTTTAATGGCATGCTGATGCATTTAGTGAAATTATAACAAAAACCCCAGATTCTGAAATTCGCTAAATTTTCTTTCCGCAAATATTTCTTGTTTTACGGTACTCCGTATCAAAATTCTGATTCCCGTATCTGAATTTGGATTAAAAACAGCTGAAATGGGATATCAGCTGAAATTAATATTCAGCTTTGCCGCGCACTATTCCGGTATGTATAAAAGTCAATAACATTATCATCATTTGTCATCTAAATTCTAAGAAAGTTTTGGCCAAATTATTTTGCCTTCTGTGATAAGGAGCTATCAGGACATGTCCCACTAAAATTGCACAGATGGAAATGACATTTCCACAGATAGATTTTTCAGAGATGCAAGAATGATGTTCTACATGTACTTGCCAGCTTGTGTTATCAATTTGTTTCCTGCGCCAAGACAGGCGTATCAGAATCCGGATATCCCTCCATATCCTAATTCTGATATGGGTATCACAATTTGGATACAAAATGTACGTGGGTATCCAAAATCAGATACGTATTCGAATTGTGAGTCCCACCGAACTGATATGGACTGACAACCACATGCGCATAAAGCTTCCACTGCTTGCTGTATGAAACAAGCCACAATTGTGGTACTTCACAATTACCATGTAGTAGCCAGAACTCGCATTGTTGTGTTGGTTTTGTCCTGTAAAGCATATTCATTTCACTTGTCTATGTAAATGCAAGAAAGTCAGATGTAAAAAAAAAAGCTACCATTTTTATAAACTTGCATTACTCATGGCATTGTACATCCTAGGGGCAGTGGCTCTTGAAATGATCTGCAGGTGAAACCATAGAACAATTTCAAGGGCTACTGAAATAGGGTAGACAAGTTTGCTCACATGGTAGTGAAAAGGTGATAGATAAATTTAATATATGGTAGCTATTGCAGAAACAAGTAAGTTTCTTGCATTCACTATTTTGTGCCATGCTGATGTGACTAAATAAGAAGGCGCTGATTTCCCAGCTTGTGGCAGAATGTTGTATCATGGACTTACTTTGCTTGTAAAGCTAAGGCACATATACCAGCTGCTAGTGGCGCTGATGCTGAAGTCCCACTGTGTCTTGTTGTGCAGCCTTGATGAAGATCAGTGGTTATCTGGAAGATAAGAACATAAAAAAAAACCTCATGTTATAATAAATGTTTGATGTTTGTTTTAAAAATAGAATTGATAAACACAAGTGTGCCATCAATCTGGTGTGAATATTCCCAAAACCACAAGCCAAAAAATCAACTAACCACAATCCGTAAGGCACTTACTTGCCTACAGTGCAGTAGGTCTTGGGTTAGAACCCTAGTAATGCCAAAGTAGGCTGTGCTTAAAATTAGTTTGGATAGAAAACTACTAATTGTCTTTTGTGGAATACAAAGCTCATGGAGTTTATCCTGGCTGTGACAGTTTAAATGTGGGTTGATAGAGGTTCAGGTATAGGTAGCGCCTGAGGTGCTGCTTAGAATGAATTGGGACTTATGCCACAATGGTTAGTGAACATTCAAACAGTATGTAGTCCATCTAGATGGACCTCACAAGCATTCACTTGTAAGGTCCATCTGGATGGACTATACAGTGTGCCAAATAACAAATCAGGGAAGCATAGTACACTTTTAATCATATAAATTTTAAAAACAGAATCACATATCTAGGAATTCACAATGTAATATAAAGTATGCTTTTTGATATTTAATATTCATATAACTATATCATTGGTAGCCAGATAACTAGGTATTACAAAAAACAGCGACTTGTTTATTGACAAGTCTATAGTTTTGACTTGTCAAAAGAAACAAGATATATATCCAGACATATTAACTTCTAATAACAAATATGGCACTGGCTCTATAATCAACAGGTTTATAGACTTGAAATTTGTCAAAATCACCATATATGATTCTTCAAAACAAGGTTATTCCTGACAGAAATAACACCAATTTGTAATTCAACAAGTCTATAGCTTATGTACCTGTTAAAAAAACGGCTATATATGCACCAAAAATGCCTCAATCCATATTAAGTAGTAATAACAACAAATGAAGGTGGATTTGCAGACGACCAAAGAAGCATATTGACTATTAATAAGAAGAATAACACCACGGTATAACAAGTCTGATCAACATGCCCAAAATATAAGAATACATCTAATATACATATCTAGATTATGGAACTGCTTGAAGGAAACATATTTGATGACACATTATATGCCAAACATACCGATGATCAATACAGCCTTCAGACTTGTCAAACATAGGCCATTAGTAACCAGTTTCATTAACTATTGATATCATATACAACAGTGACATGTTGTTCAACAAGTCTAGACCGTGTAGCAACAGCCTGGGCAACAGGTTCTCTTGTATCAGTGATGAACACGGTGATACAATAATGCAAATAGAAGGTTTCTTCTGCAATTTGTGTTCCAGGACCATAAATACTGCTCCACCAAGCATCCTCATTTCTTCAACCTTGCCTTGTGACTCTTAAGCATGTGATTCTGTTAATTGGTATTTTAACTTTTCACGTGTTATTTGTATTTAAATCTAGTAAACTGTATATAATCAATTGTATTTTATAATATTTGTATTGTACAACCCTTTAAACATAGTAATTAAAGACAATACATCAACTAGGACTGATCTGCCCCTAACAAACCATCTATAATGAAAAGATGTGATGACTTTCAAAATTTGTCTCAATCATTCCCATTAATCATGATATCACAGGGTTCCTTCAACATCACCATTATTTCATCCCGAGGCACCATTGCAATTTGGCATAATTCTCACAAGATGCATTACCCTGTGTTAACCAAAGAGGCATAAATCTGAAATGAAATATGGGCTGGTATCAAATGAAGATATACTCTTAAATTCAGATATAGTGGGCATTTTCCCTTTTCCTGTCATATATTGTCCGTTCTATATCACTTAGATGATTTAACAAATTATTCACGCCTCTGATTTAAAACGAATGTAGCTTTAATTTTATCATCTCCTAAGCAAAGTAGTATTGTTGGTTTTGTGATAAAGAACATTTTTCAGGGCAAAACATATGCCACTCTATCAGAATTTTAAAGTACTTGTAGGCAATTAGTTATATTCTTAAAAAAATGAACTTTTAAGATTGGCTTCATTTTTTTTTTCCATTTTAATGTTACATCTATCCTATTCCTAGTGTCTTATTTCCTTTGGTTAGTTTCAATAATACAAGGTAAAAAATGTTCTTCTGTCTTGTTTGAATGCCAACTTTGATATGCTCCAGGCTCAGTCCAAAAGCAACCTTGCAAACAGTCTTTTTCTGTAAGTAAGCTTAACCTCCATGAATGAGTTGCCACAAGGCATCTGTGGACTTGATCAATTTCCTGTTTCTTGAGTAATCAAATGTCACATCTTTATCCTATCCTTCAGTTTTTTCACCTTTTTTGACTTTGTGAAAAACATGTGGATTTTACAAATGTCATCATCGTTATTGCATGTAATCAGTAAGCTTAAAACATGATTTGAAGAACTGATTCTGCCCTAAGGGCATCCACAGTAAAGAGCCGAGATGTTTTAGTGAACGTCATCGTCAGAGCTGACGATAGTACGTTGATACTATAGGTTAAACACAATTTTCTTGGACAAAGTAATAATAAAAAAAAACCACTTTAAAAATCAACACAGAAATAGAGAAATAGGTTGATAAAACCAAAGATAGCCTCCAAAATCACAAAATCATACTCCTATTAGGGTCATACAAAGTATACTGAACAAAAGTGACATCAAACAAACAAACAAACAAAACATCAGAAGACCAGTTCAGTTGTGTACTGCCCATCTCTAAACCTTGCTTAAGTTTTAAGGTGAGCTTTCTATTGTTTTGTTATCAAAATTGTGAAAAATTAGCCAATATTTTGCACAATATTCCAGAAATTAGTGCTTCTTGTGCGAAACTGACCCTTAGATAGCCCAAACAAAATCTGATAACTTCTTCTCTGCCTCACATTCCTGAATAAACAATTTGGTAAAACAGAATCACTAATTGCAAATTTGCAATGATCCATTGCACAGATGATTCTCTCAATGTCAAAATATCATCTTTCCAATCAACACACTAAACAGTCAAGCACATTGTTTGAAGGGAATGTAAATATGAAGCGACGGAAAAAATTTCATCGTACAAATCCGTGTTTACAAATTGTGCTATGAATAATGGATATGAATTTACCATACGCGGCAATTTAGATAGCACAGGTCACGACAATAACCTCTAGCTAGTATCTGAATGCATGCATGATTAATGGAAAAACTCTTGTGTATTTCTTGTTGAAGAACGATATGTTATGGCCATATGTGTATGATTTAAGGGTCTATGCTAGTCCTTTAACTCCTTTTAGAACACAAAGAAGATCCTTTTAAACCCTAAGCCAAATTTAAAATGTCACTCATTTCAAAACAACACCACTGAAAACAATTGTAAACTGCAACTTCAATTTCCGAAAGAATTCCTTTCGAAGTGTGATAGTCGTTGTGTGGACAATCATAATTTGCAGATAAGGGGATTAATGCAAAGATACTGAAGGATTAGTTTAGGGATTCCAGCAGCAATGTATACCTGTGGCAACATATTTTTATTTGCAGCAAGGGGGACCAGGTCATGTAGACCAGGTCATTTGTGGTAAAACTCTTAATTTGTGATGAACCACTCTGTACAATCTTTGAACTATGAAATATCCCTGAACACTTATCAATGTATAGAGGGCATTTGATCAATCATCTGCAAAAATCTCAATACAACTGGCCCAATTGAGGTTCCTTGCTAGAATAAAAATGGTGTATCTCCTCTCTTTAAATCTATGAGTAATTATTGCAGCAAAAGTATCAGAGGCCAATATTATGGACTCCTCAATATATTGTTAATTAACATCAAAACTTACATGACATATATTAAGTTCACATATATAGAGAGCGACAAATTATTCTAAAAATGTCAAAATAAATTAGAATCTCATTATTAGTGAACTTTTGATATTTGTTATGATTACAAAATAACAGCTCATCATGTGAATGCAAGAAAGTCATCTGCAATGGCTGCCACTTGCTATAGTCATTCAACACCTTGTCATTGGAATGTGAATAAGCCCTTACAATTTATATTCCTTATGTCAGTGGCTCTTGAAAAGATTCTTCAACTGACACTGTCACCTGAACCATTTCAAGAGCTATTGACCCAAGACAGGACAGGACAACTTTACACGGTATGATGTAAATTTATGGCAAATGGCAGCTATTGCATTTACGATTTCCTGCTTCAAATGACAACTGATGTAATAATTGGATGTAATCCACTGAGATTGTGATGTTTACGATTATAATTCTCAACAACTTGATTAGCACTTAAATACATCTCTGTTGATAATACTGGCTCCGATTTTAGCAAGCCCCAAAGGATGTGCTGCAATTTGGAGAGTGCGTGGAAAATCTTAAGAAAAATACTTTACGATACAATATACAACTATAATATGTGACAAGATTGTTGAAATAAACTGAACCATGAAAAATGGCTTCTACAGAGACTTAAAATAGTTATTTGGTGAAGCGGATGTATGATATGAGATATTATCAAAC
>JXSR01S034735.1:0-15509 GCA_000969725.1 Ophiothrix spiculata
AACACTTCACCCACGCTGTGCTTGCATGCTAGTATAAATGCATACTTATTTCATATACCGTGTTCTGTACGCTAGTATGAATTTCATACTAAGATCAAAGACCAAATGCAAAAACACCCAGAACGTAAATAATTCTGGACTTTTAAAAGTCCATTTTGAAAAAGTACACTGTTTTACTTTGGTATATCACGGCAGTGTGATTCCACCGTATTCTAGCCAGAATACTTTGCTTATACTAATCCCCAACCGGAAGGAGGCTATAGAGTTGATTTATTATCAGATTTCATTTACCAACGAGTCAGATCCAGGGAAAATTAGGTCGGGTATTAATAGAGGTTTAAATTAATTACAAAACAAATACGTGTTGCGGCACATCGAATATAAGGTACATCATTAGCTGAAGTTGAAAAGTAAAGTCACAGTGCTGGTTCCCATGCTTTACAAAGCGTACATTTTAAACAAATTAGTTCGTTTATTATGAAAACTAATAAAAATACTGAAATGATGAAAATTTTGAGATTTCATAACCATGTCAGATTCATTTCTTGCTCGTAAAGAAAAAACCTTCTATTTCCTCCACTTCTAGATCAAACTTGGAATTAACAATTTTCCCATATTTTGGATATTTGAAATATCATATATCGTAAAGTTTATCTGCTAAATTTGGTTAAAATCTGACATAAAAAAAGAAACCCGCAAGCTGCAATGGAGTTTTGAAGTGCTACTTATAATTGCAATAACCCAACATCATTGTTTAGTCTTTATTGAACATTCAGAATTTCAATCGCGTTTTGAAAGTTGTGATTGTCATAAGCCTGATATTGGCTATGTTGTTGGCTCAAACCTTTGACCGAAAACGCGAACTGATACAAGGTTGGTATCATAGTTATGAGGAATATACAACCTATCAGCGTCACATATATACATCTGACACACATTATTTTAGCCAAAATGTTATGAAAATTTTGGATTTGAGGAAAAAATCAACAGGGTTTACTTGGCTTTGCTCGACTATGCATATGTTTTGTTTAAAGTTGCATACGGTATTTTTAAGGAGAAATGTCTATTGTAAATTGGTTCCGACGAGTATTGCATGTTTTGCTATTGGCGGAAAAAATATATTGCGTTCGTCACATATCTTAACTTTCGATAGAAAATCAAAATCTATATTTGGGTCATTTGGTGATCGATGCAAACTACAGTTTCACTTTTACATGTTCGCTTTTATAATGGTCCTTCTTGCATATCATTATGTTTTTAACTTTGGAAATCTGCGAGTCTCTTAAGAGCAATTAAGGTGGCAAAATCCAATCTTGGTTCTTGTTTCTTGTATTAAACCATGCCCTTAAACAGCTGATTACGATTAGCAACTATATTAATAATATTTCTAATGTGTCTGAAGATTTGATAGGATAAATGAAACTTTGAATTAAATGTCTATATTGAAATACTGCAAACTTATTGTCAAACATTTATGTCACTTTCCCTAGCTGCTGAATACTTAAGTTTCATAAATCTATTTTGCCCTTTTTATATGTCACATTGCCGAACATTTTTAAATCCTTTTTAAAGATATAGTATAATAAGTACCCTTTTTATTCAGGTAATGGAATAAGTTTGATATGACTATTTTGTAACAAATTAGGTTTTACAGAGTAAACAATTGAAATTGTATGTTTATTTACATGAACTCTTTGGCCGCTGTGAATTGACAACCCTAAAAATCATAAATTGCGCTAAAAATTATACAAATTTACAGAATGTATTATACCTTTTGAAATGGTGGCACATTAATAACTGTAAACTCCTTTTTGATATACCCTGTATTTCAACTTTAAAAGCAATTAAAATTGTTGTTAACTGATCCAAATTGCAATTTAAACGTTTCTTAAAACCTGTTAATATATCTTTATCATTTTGATGTATCGATTTCAATACGCTCATTGCTCATATACATTACAGTTACGTTTTTTTCTATTGCAAAGTGTCATATTTGAACTGGAAATGATTATGATATGAAACAAATCGAACAAATATCTTTTGGATAAATCTTTTTTTATTTTGTTGACTCTGTTGTTGTTAGGATGAATATGTCAATAGATTAAACATTATCATAGGTGAGACATATACGTATATATATATACGTACTAAGGCACTAAATTATTTTCAAGACACTAGTAAAATCCTCATATGGGACGCCCAAACAATAAATCAATTGCACCCACGCAATTAATACTGGTTAACTAATGACATCTTATATAAATCACCTAGCTATTGAATATAAATATTTGAATAAACTACATACTCTGTAAAATCTTAAATCCCAAGTATAAGTCATGACATTGATCAATAATTTTACTTACTCGACACTCAAATCTTGTTAAAAGTTCATTAACTCTCTCGTTCTGATTTACATATAATATTTGCCAGGCAATATAATATCAGAAAAACAATATTATTTTTCTCGCATTTCTTTTCATATGGATTCAGGGTTTATATATCGAATAGATCTATAGGTAAATAAAAGCGGATATAAGCGACACTGTACTTGGAAAGAAACACAGATTATTCATTATTATATACGTGACTTAAGAGAATTTTACGAGCCTTGACTAACTCTTAATGACATAAGCTAAATTTATGAGGTCATTTTTGTTAAACTGCATATGCAAAATCTTGAATGATAAAGGCTAAAGAAATCAAAATACCGTATACTGTGTTTGTTTGTTTATTGGGTTGTTTAATTTGTTTACGTTTTTGTGCAAGTTATTATGTTTGAAGAATTAACAGTTGACATGTTCAACTCCAAAAAAATTAATTAACAAAGAAATTATCAAGATCGCACATAACATACGCAAAATATAATTTTGCCGACGACGACATCATCAATGATTGTATAATGAAGTGAAATGCAAACTAGAAAACAAATTATAATCTATGACGTCAAAAGTATGGGCATCGATTATTGGGTAATTGATGATTAGAATACTAGAGAATATTTCTTGTAGAATTTAAGACTCGAAAAATCAATTTATAATTATATATCAATGTTGTAATCATATTCGTCAGACGTGTTTTCAACAAATTTTAAACTTCTGTCAGCAGTTTTATGCCATTTTATTTTTTATAATTTATTTTGTAAACCACTTAAAGTTATATAGAGCATTTTGTGGTTTTATAATAGTTGTGAGCCCTTCCTGGAGACTTAATGCAGAATGCAGTTATGTCACCAATAGTTATTCGGTAAGTTATTCAAAAACATATTCTATGCCTTATCAATGCTTTAAAACAATGCCACATCGATGAAAGTTCATAAAAATAGTCTTGCTTAAGATGAATGGCTTTAAATAATATGATTTGGCAAAAGCAATTATTTTTTTACCCATTAGTATGAATGTTAACAACTATTTGATGTCCATAAAACACTGAGCCAAATTAAATCTACGACAAATTAAGCACATTATAGCTGCTGCTTAAAGATCAATAACCGGCATACTTTTAACGATGTAACTTGTAATGACCACACGTTTGGACATCACAAAATGGGATGTTGAAGCAATTAAGACGATTGGAACTGACATATCCGTGACAATAAGCGTCAGTTACAAGCTTCATAAAGTATTTGCAGCAGTGAACATGATTTAAAGGTATACGTTTTTGTGGAATAAAATATATTTATTGGTATTTAAAGATATTGTTTTACTACATACAGATATAGACTTATTGAAAGTTACGTATGTATGCCTAGTTTACATCATTTGCCTTATTGAGTACATTTACGATGAATAAATTAAGTTAGAGGAAGGCATGATCATTGAGCTATATGATGGAGCACATTTTATTGATCGAATTTTTACTTAGAATAAGAAGTTATTCACCGGAGGCAATAATCTTTATTGAATGAAGTGAGTTATACGGTGAACGGCGTTTGATCTTTGAACAAGCAAAGAACACATTTAGCTATTGTACCAGGTGTCCCAAAAAATGGTTACATGTAGAAAAATTATCGTTTGCCAAAAGAATAGCAGTTGGAGAATTCAAATTTCGCAAGACTAATGATACATATCTTTGCTAAATGTGCGCAAAATGTCAATATCATAGCATTATTATTTTTTGATTTATCGACAACAATATACACCTATGTCAGAAACGCATTGTTTCAAAAGTCAACAAAATTGGAAGCATGTTCGTTTGATGTAATTTTAACCCTCAACCAACCCCCATGTGAACTTAAAATTGACAGACCCAAACTTAGGTTGTTGTATACCATAGTATAGGGTAGGTTTTTTTCTTCCCATTCCCTACAATGAGTTACCAAAATCATGAAAATCATTACTACAGGTCTGAAAATTATGCCGAAATCTGATTTTGGGCAAAAACGGCCACCGATTCATACTTTTGCTATCTCTGTTATTTCTAAATATATATCAGACTTTTACTACTAAATAAAAAAAAAATAATATAAACATCTCCTGTAAGTTTAAGATTATTTTTCAAAATTTACACAAGTTTGCACTTTTAAAGCAGCAAAGGGCACGTCAAATAAAATACCCAAGTTGCAAAGTGACATTAAATTGATTCTCGAAAATTTCGCCATCTGTCCATAATAAAGTTCTATGGTTACGAGGAACTCGTCTCTAGTTTCCGATATGTTGAAAACACTCAATTTGCGTCTTAATACCCAATTCTTAAAACATTAGGATTATTGTGTGACATAATTCAATCCAACCTCAGTCACATGTAAGTCATTTTTTTAATAAATCATTTAAATTGGAGTGTTTTGTATTTCGCAGTGTACATTTGGTGTATGCCGTCATGTTTGGTCAGACTTACTATTTTGTTGATAAGATTGTCAGTCCTCTTGGTGTTTCTGTCAGATCTATTTACCTTGGCCTTTTAATTCAAAACCGGATGGAGGCAAGACTTGACCAGATATCAGATTTCATCTTAGATAAATACCAATGATACAATTCCATGGAAAAACAGGTCGAGTAGAAGATAATTTGCTTACGGAACAAAGATATAGTGGCATTGTCTTGGCATTGGCTGAATTCATATTGTTCTTGACAACAAATCAAAAAGACTGCCTGGTAAAACAAAACAAAATCACCCGTCCAATAATAATATACACAAACTTTCATGCTGTATTTGCTTTGCGTATTAGTTTCAAATTTTATTAAAGATTATGGTATCGTTTTATTTACTATTTTTTAGGAAGTAAAAATTGCAATTGTGTACATTTCATATGTTTCTAATCTTTCTTGGAAAAAAAGAAATCCGCGCTCAACATAACAGACTCAATATATTTTTAACATAAGGAAATCCGTGAGTCTCACAAGAGCAACTCTAGTGGCGAAATCCAATCTTGGTTCTTTTCATGTACTAACCTCTATCTGTAAGTGCCCAACCAGAAACAGAACAGTACAGGTTATTGCGTCGGATGCAGAATGGGATGATGCCGTTTCCCCGGGGAGAAAAATGGTACTCGTCAGATCACCACAAAAATGGACCCTAAGTGGTGCATTTGTTGATAGTAAATTCTACCCCTAAATGACATAAGACAGTGCAAATAGTACCCCAAAGATCATAATGGCCTAAATTTGTAATTTAATTATCTTTCTTCAGCAAAATAAGGTATCAAAGAGTATACAAATGTATGTTCATTTACATGAAGTTTTTGCCTATTTTCTCTTGTTTTGTTTTACCTTAAATCATGTGATGACCAGCATCAAGCAAAATGTGACCCTTACAGGTGGGAGTGACTTTAATTTGCAAGCCTAAATGCTGAACACTTTTTCCAAAGATGTCAACGCCACAGGCGGGTCAAAATCAGATACTTTTAAGCAATTTTTATGATTTTTATGATACGCGTCAGTACCATTTTATCTGTTTATTGTTCGAGCAATCACCCGGGACCGTTTCATTTAATATGTTTGAAGATATCACAGAACTTATGATTTAAATTTTACGTTTTAATACATGCAGGGCGTTGCTTATTTGCAAATAGTACAATCTTGTCCAAATGGTTCCGTCATGTCGGATTCACATGCTTAATATTTCAAAATTCGCGAAATCTACTCAGCTTTGAAAAATTGTAATTGCCCTTTTGCAAATGGTCCGGACCAGGTGTGACTGAAAGCCAAAAATACTCGAGCATTCACTATATATATACAGTCAGTACCTAGTTGTTAAAGTGGTATACGCGGGAAAAACTTATTCTCTTCCTAGATGCAGCTATCTTAAATATCAAACGTGTATTATGGTTATAGAATATACGTAAGGGAATTAATAAACGATGCTTTGATCCAGACCGTTGAACTATTTTATAGTCTGCATTAATCATCGGCTAGTGAGGTAACCTTAGAATATGCTATTTCACATAGATGTAAGTACATTCTTCGTAGGATTAAGTACCGATACTTTCATTATTTCTCATAAAGTGTAATAAGAGAAGCTTAAAACAAGTTGACTTTCTTATATTACAGTGAACTTACCCTTGCTACGTGCCAGAAATGATTGGTCAAAATGTTTTAAACGCGTATGAGTAAAAAGAAACAATTAATCATTCATGCTTATTCCTACAATGTGTGACCAAAAGATGTAAGTTAGATACTTGGATAACAAGAAAATATATCAAGAATGTTTTGACAGTAATTTCACCTTGATAAACATCAATAATAATGTTTCCTGCTTTTGTCTCTTAGAGTCTCTTATAAACATGTATATAGATCTTACTATTACGTTAACTTTTAATTTTTATGTTTCTTATACCTTGTTAATATTTCACAATCATGCTGAAGCGTCTAATATTTGTGTCACTAAGCAAAGCAATTTAATCTGTAAAATCATCTTGCTAAGTTAAGTTGTTCAAAATGCAAGACGACAATTAGTATTTACATAAACATGACGTTTGTCCAAAAATGATTTGCCTGTATTAATCTCAAGTTGATTTTGAATGATAATGTAACAAACCCGCGTTGTTTTACCCGAAACTCCGGACGTGAATTGCGACTCTGAGTTCGTCCTGTTTGAGCTGTGAATTGCCTTTTTCAAGTACCTACATTATCTACATTTTGTCTGTTATACGCATTCTCATAATCTGGTTACAAATTGAGCATTCCATTGAGGCAAAAGTTGCAATTTTTATGTAAACAAAAGAAAAATACGGTATTCTAATGTTTGTGTTTTAGAATTTAGTTCACAGCATCAACGTTGCCTTGATAGCTCAGCGGTAGATCCCTCGCTTCGTAATGCATGACTAACCCCTGCCATAATCCATGGTTTGAGTCCCCGCAAATGCAGTGGAAACTAATTATCTTTTCATGTTTAAAAATAGTTAGGATTCACATTTTCCTGGGCAGATGCATAGGTCATTTACCCTTAAAATGCTGAATTCAATATAATACTATTTAACTCTGACAAACAAACTATTTGTGGCTTCGTTGTTAACCAGCTTTTCAGTTCGCCCAGCCTGTAGTTTGTTGATGATAATGTCTGGAATTAGGATCGATTGTAGTCCTAAGGTCACTTATGGTGTATTTGTCAGGTCGTTTTACCTTGGAATAATACCAAAGTACTAGTATTACAGCCAGAATACTTTGTTAATACTTTTCATCAACCGGAAGGAGGCAGGATCAGACCGGGTATGACATTTCATTTTAGACAAATACCAATGTTTCAGATCTACAAAAACTCAGGTCGAGTAGAAATAAGATTTAATTACTAAACAAATATTTCTGACACACTTGAGTTACAAATTCACGAATTTAGGGACCGTTTGCAAACACTTGTTAAGGAGGGGGGGGGGAGGTGGCGGTATTGCGAAAATAAATTGACGCCGAAAAATTTGGCCCCCCCCCTCTTTTCGATCTCTAAAAATTTCAGGGCCCCTTTTTGCGACAAAAATAAGTGGTCAACCCCATAGAAAAGCATGTAAACTTGATTTTACCGGGACATTTGTGGTCATTTTTTTCAAGCCCCCCCCCCACCCCTTACGAGGGTGAACATTCTTTTGCATCAGGCCCCTTAAGAAGTGTTTGTGAACGATCCCTTATGAACAAAATTAGAATTACCAGTGGTTAACAGAGTATTTTTCTTTGTACGATTATCTCCAAAACGTCTGCTTTTTTATCAGTTGCATACACAGCAGTTTCCAGGTGAAAATTGTAAGGAATTGGTTCCGACTAGTATAGCATGTACGGTTTTGCTATTTTGTACGATAAATTAATGATAAATTTGTCATATTTATCAACTTTCCAAAAAACCAAAAGCCTTATCCTGCCATTTGTGACCAATAAACATACCGTCCCAAATTTAACTTATATATTGGGCCCCAGTTTCACGAGGTTCAATATGTATTTAACCCACGGAAATTCGCGAGTCTCTCAAGAGCAAATCAGGTGGCGAAATCCAATCTTGGTTCTTTTGCCCGTATGAAGTCTGCCTTTTATGCTCAAAGCAAGAAGTAAAAGTGTACAAGTGATTGCATCTAGCAGTCACTTGATAAAACGATTCGTTCACTTGCTATATCTGAAGACTTCACAGGATATATAAAAAAATTGCTTATATTCACATTGAAATCTTACAAACTTTATTGTGATTTTTTTGCCAAAAAGTTCATGTTACGTTTCTCAACTGCTGAATATTTAAAATCTATAATCATGATAATTGCCAAAATATCGATGCATGTGAAAATTGCATACCGGTAGATGTTATATTTCCTTAGTTGTAGTTTCATCCGTCCTCTCCTTCCCCTCCACAAGACGCTTATAAAATCATCACTAGCTCAATACATGGACCCCAAGGACAGATACCCATAACTTGAGAAAGTGCCTAAAAGTAGTCTCAGGTCCAGTGGCCCAGGCACCAAAGGCTTTAGTGCCCATGTTCTTAGATAGTTGTATCAAAGACATGTTTATCACCAAAACTAAAGAAGCCTCAAAGGGACCAAAGTTGGTACCCAGATGCTCAATGACTTCGGAAAATGTATTTTGTTAATTTGTGTCCCGGGGTCCAATGCATTGGTCAACAGGGTCTTAAACAGTATACAAAATCACCTACAGCCTCAAGACTACATAAAAAGATTGAAGTTGTTGTACAGATGATCTATGACTTGTGGAAGTACCCTTTAGTAGTCTCGGCTCAAATGTTCAAGATGATTATGTATAAAATCATCATAAACTAACAGAATCCCCAAAACACCAAAATTGTAGCACAGACCCCCTTAGCTAGTAGAAAGAAAATAAAAAATGTCACTAAGGAATGGATAAGTTTTCTTTTGAATAGATCCAAAAGACTGATAAACCTTCGTTAAATCTATATCATGCAATTTCAGAGAATTTGTGTTGATCATTTTAAGTTTGAAATTGCAGTAACCCGGTAACAGTTAAAGGCACTGTCTTTATAACAGATAAATGAGTGACCTCAGGAAATGTGTCTCTAATATACTACCTAACTTACATGTATGAAATACCTCTAAGCATTGAGAAACACCTTTTTCCATCGGGGTCCCTTACCATGTTTGCATGAATGCTCTCAGAATTTTTAAGCTTAAGGATAAGATATGTAACATGTTTGAAAACGATCCATCAAAATGTTTAAAACGCCATACAGTACGATCAATTACACTGACATTTAAGAGGCTCTATGAATAAAGATAGAGAGAGAGAATGCAAAATTCATATCGATTTCTTTTTATTCTGATACTTTATAGTTGTCAAGTTACTTTTGATTAACTTTAAGATAAGACTAAGTTGATAGAATGCTAACTTTGATACATCATAGATTTCTATATATAAAAATGAAGTCTTATCTTACATACGCCATATGTGATTTTCAAATGTTGATTGAGAATATCATAATCGTGAGATCTAATGTAGTTTAAATTACAGACTATTAACAAGGCTTTTATAAACATTGTATTTCAACTGTAAAGGCAATTGACTTTGTTGTTAGCTAATCAAGGTTGTAATTTGAACGTTTCATATCACTTGTTTCTATTTGGTATCATTTTATGCATTATTTACACGCTGTATTATATTGTGAAAACAATATTTTTCATTTAAACGAGGAAATCACCAACATGTTAATTGCTCAAGTATATCACTGTTATATTATTCTAGGATATAAAGTGTCGCATTTATTGTCACTAAATATGATTATGATAGGAAGTAAATCTAAAAACACTGAGCGCAATCTGAATATCTCTCTAATTAATCTCAATTTATTTTGTTATTGTTTTGTTCTTAGGATTAATAAAAGATTTAAACATTTCAAAGATCAGCAGGCATTATACAAATGCAGTAAATTACTTTTAGAATACTTGTAAAAAAAACCTTCGGGATGTTAAACCTCTTAAAGCGTAACCACGCAATTAATATATGTTAATGTAAATATTATTTCTTATATAAATCACCTTGTTATTAAATATAAATATTTAAATAAACTACATATACTGTTTAAATCTAAAAGCTGGCACAATAAGATTTTTAAGGTTTAATAGCCCCAGGTTAATCAATCATGTAATTTACACGCCACTCAAATCTTGCTAAAAGTTCATTGCCTATCGGTTGGCAATTCAGGCAATTTAAACATAATATTAACCAGGAAATATAACATATCAACCCTATACTGGACACGAAGTTAATTTTCTTATAAGGTGAAAAGAGTAGATCTGATTGTGAATGAAATTATTGCTGAATTAAGCGATAGGATAGCACTTAAAAAACAAATGATAAGATAATAAATAGTAAATCGTGACTTTGAATATTTTACTGTTCCTGTCTGTGTATTGTTTGGTTCAACGGGCATCATCATATGCATATTTTACTTAGAATATTCTATACTGACATCTTCGAATATTCTAAATTTCATAAGAACGACATTTCTAAATCGACAGCAATTGTTATCAATCTCTATTGTATAATGATTTCCAATAATTTTATCAAATCACGTGATTTCGCCGTATATCTCGTAACGTTACTGTTGATAGCCCTGTTGACCACTGCCATCTGAAAATTCTTTTATCAGTATAATGCAAGTCTCCGTTTATGTAAACCACTATATTTGCGTTTCATAACATTTGTGACATTAGTACTTTGTGACTGAAGTTAGAGTGCCATTTTGTTATTTTTCAAAATTCCAAAACACACCATTGCATTAAATACATGTTTGTTCAGACACTCCTTAAATACAAGAAAACCAAACGAACAAAGAAAATCACATGTGACACAATGCCGGAGACTTTTATTTGTCGCACATATTCCGTCACCACACCCATCACCAATTAAAAATAGTACCACATTAAAACAAAATGTGTGCGACATCAATAAAGCCAACGACGAAAGTGAATACGGTGCCGGTCCACGTCGGCGTTCACTACACCGAGGTCACGTGACGTAAAAGCGCGAAAACATAACTCCACCCAAATCAACGACGTCACGCTGAACAAAATAGGTGTAGCCGACATTCGTCTAGGCTAACCTTGATTAAAACAAGAGGATGCAGCATGAATGGAAGTTCTTATTAATAATCTTCCTTATGAATACATGTCTTTCAAAGCTTTACAAATCTCATCCAAATGATGTTAGTGTAGTGATCTTGTTATTTTCAGACAGGAGAGGACGATGCCTACCTAATTGTTGCAAAAGGTCATTGAGCTAGGGTTACGTTAGACATCTTAATAAAAATGGTGCTACAGGAAAAGGCCGAAGGTTAGAATTTACAGTATGACTTGGTAGAAGCAATTACATGAATACCCAACGATAAGTATAAAAAGACTTTAGGTAGTGCTCAAAAAAGCCCAACTGAAACCTCGGGAACATTATGTAGTCCCTGTTTAAAGATCAGCCAGCACAACAAGCATATAATAATCTGTTGACAATGCAACACTTGTAATGACCAGACGTTCGGACATCACAAAATGGGATGTAAAAGTGATTAAGACGATTGGAGTTGACATATCCGTGACAATAAGCGTGAGTTACAAGCTTAATCAAGTCTTTGCAGCAGTGGATATGACTTAAAGTACTCAAAAAATTTGAATAAGAAGAATACTGTATATGTATAGTATAACGAAACCCTACATACAATGCACATCTTTTTAATTACCGTTTTTATGAATGCAAGATGTATTTGTATTTCAGATAATATTTATGTGTCTACTTGAAACTTGCTCATGCATTTATAACTTCCAGAATTGACTGTTGCAATAGTCATCTCCTGGGTCTGTCAGACAAACTTCAGCGTCTACAAAATGCTACTGCGCGTCTCATCTGTAGAACAAAGCGATCGGAACACATTACTCCAATTCTGTACAAGCTCCACTGGCTCCCTGTTTGTCAAAGACTTCAATACAAGACACTGCTTCTGACATTCAAATGCCTTCACAATATGGCACCTGCATATCTGTGTGAACTCATTGCTCGTTACACACCTTCTCGCACCCTACGTTCCTGTAATATGACTCTGCTCGCTGTTCCCAAAGCACCTAGAACAAAAACATATGGTTATCGTGCATTTGCTGTCCAAGCACCATCTTTGTGGAACAATCTGCCTGAGGACATTCGCAGGATAAGCAAGTTTAGCATTTTCTAAACTTCTATTAAAACTCTTTTATTTGAGCAATACTATTGCTAATTCTGCAATTTCAACATTGTTCTCTGACTTTTTAAACTTATATGCAGAAATCTGCTGGAGGAAAATGTATTTGTATTTGTATATATTTTAATGTTTTTAATGTTACTGTATTTTTTAAAGTTGTATTATGTTGTGTACTTTAAGATTTTTAATGTATCGGCGCTCAGAGGCTTTTTGTATTAAGCGCCTAAAAATGTCTTATTATTATTATTATTATTACTTGAGTTATTGAATGGTACGTTTCATATATACAGCTTACATTATTTGCCTTATCGAGAAGATTTACAATGGGATACAGCTGTAAATTAACATTCAAGTTTAACAAAGGTGTATCAAAGTTTGCCAGTGTTTTAAAGCAATATTAATTCTAAACTTCACTGTCTTATATCATCCAAGATCTTTAATTGATGTTTCGCTCATCTTGCGCCTTGCTAAACATTTCTAAAGCTGTAAATTAGATTATACCCAAGACATGATAATTGGAAAAAATTATAATGGAGCACACTTTGTCGACCTAACTCTACTAAAATAAATACTACTGATGGTACCAAGGGCATCTAGTTGATTGAATGAGATATTCGGTGAACGGCCTTTGATCTTTGTACAAGTAAAGAACACCGTTAGCTTTTATATTTGATTAACGTATTCTCATAAGTGTATAACTCGAAATAGGTATTGGTGAAACAGATTGAATCAACATCTTTGAGATACACACAAGCTTGCCGTGAATTTCAGTCTTACTTAGTCCATAGTTGGAATGCTCATTCTAGTCAACTTGCCCCAAACTAGCTCATGGAATGAACATTCAATCAGATAAGCTACAAGTATTTATAGTACGCGATCCTTGTTGTTCCAAGGTACTTATATCAATATTGATAGGACCAATTACGATATTGATAGGACCATAATTGCGTACTTGAAGGTTTGTCTTTTTGATATGAACGGATTCAGTCAGTCATTAAGTCTCGATTGCTGATGAAAACATTCCGCCGCAGAAGTGAAAGAAATCTATTTCTTCAAAATTATTATAGATAAAACTAATAATAAAAGTTGATTTTTTCATATGATATTAACAAACAGTTCAATTAATAGATATGACGTGGAAAGATAGTCTGGTCGTGTGTAGGAATGACTGTGAACGGTCTTTTTATTTTTATTATTAACACTTTGGTTTATCGTTTTGCAAAATATCTGAACGGATAACCAACTGTCGCCCAGTTAACCGTTTCGAACGCAACGTATTAAAAACGGCAATTATCTGTATGTTTATTGTTAAAATTGCACGTGTCAAAATAAATGTATCAACGAAATAACGTCAACGTTTTTCCAGGGTTTATTCGGTGTTAACATTCACCAGGTGACTGTTTAGTATTGGTTTGGTTTTGAAAAGTTAAAAAACCACGATATTCTAACATATTGTAAGCTTACCTGTCAATCAAACGATGGCTTATTTGAAGACGAACTGCGTGTTTGTACGTAATCCATTCGTTTACAAAATATGTATTTACTTTTGCTCTATTCTAATTTACATTTCAAAACCGTCTATATAATTGTATCATTGTCAATGATGATAGATTTTATACTGTCTGCGAGGGAAATTGAGTTTTAACCCCTTAAAGCAGCAAGAGGCACTTCAATAAAATGAAATACATAATGTGTAAAGAATCATTAAATATTGATCCCTGGAAATACCGCCATCTGTACAATAAAGCTTAATGGTGACAATGAACTCGTCTCTAGTTGTCACTATATTTAAATAGACATTGTCCCTTATGCTTTAATTCGTCTTTATATCTGCCATGACCAAAATCTTTTGTTTTCATTTTTATCATGACATTTTACAAATACAACGCTAGTTATTTAAATATCAAGAAAAAATAGTTTGCAAAAAGGTGTCGGCTTGAATTGTTTACCTAAAACAATTCCAGAAAGATAGTGCTATTGAATAAGAATCAGCCTTCTACCTGAAAATTGACAATTGAAACTGGACAAATTAGAACTTTGTAAAGCAGCCTAAAAATAATTTTTCGATGCGATTATATCTAACCATGCTAACTGTCCATTCGGTGCCATTTGATTTCTGATTAAATGCAGTCAATGTTCAGGCTTAGCTTCCAATGTAATATACTGTATAAGTGGTTTATTTCGCGCTACATTAATTTTCGCGCTTTTCGTGCTCAATTCTCCAAGCGCGAAAATAAATGTAGCGCGAAAACTGGAATTTATATACCGCCGCACGTTAAAAAATTCACACGCGCGAAAATAAAAGCGCGCGAAATGATTCAAAATAACTCAAAATTAGAACTTGCGCCAAAATAACTGAGCGCGAAAATATTGGCGTTTACAGTATCCTTTTGTTTAAAAGGAAAATGCAGATTGAATTTACTCTTGTATACTATTAGCCTCCAGAAGTCATCATTATATTAAAGATTTATATGCAAGGTGCAAAGTAACATTACATATTGATCCTTGAAAATTCCTTCATCTGTCAATAAACAACAAGCTTCAATGCTTGGAATTTTGAAGACCTTAAAGTGCCAAGTGAAAAAAAGCAATGATAGGGTCAAATCAAGTTTACCAGAAGGCCAAGTAAAATTCATATTACTGCTATATATAATGTTGCATGCATATATGAAGAGTTTGTTTCCAAAAGGGCCTAAATCCATCTGAGTACTTTTTGAGAAAACCAGCAAAATGTTTTTTCTTGTTGTGCAAAATTACTTTTCAAGTTTTTTTCTGCTTCACATTTTAGGAATTGGTCCTCTAACTAAAGTAACAACACTCAAGGAAATCACAACTTCATTGTTCATTTTTTATGTAAAGCTTTATTTTCTCTAGGCAGTGGATTTAGGCCCTTTTTGAAATAAACTATG
>JXSR01S034736.1:0-13757 GCA_000969725.1 Ophiothrix spiculata
TGTGATTTTCTATAAAAATGAATCAAAAGTAAAGCTCATGATGCCACCATTTTACGTTTTGTTTTATTAAGGTCAATTTCTTTGTAAACTGTGTCCGATTTTAATTATATTGCTGCAGGGGCTATTTGTTCCTATTATTGTTGTGCTTTTAAATGACCATTATTATCACTTTAACTCAGCTTTATTAATCACCCCGTACAATTGTATGTTCATTCTTATATTTAATTATAAAAAATCACTGTATAGCTATCACTTTTTAAAATGTTGCACATATTTTGACCGTTTCCGGTTTACCAAGTCCTGCTGTGATTTTCAGATCACCTGAAAAAATCTAGAAAAGGTAATGATTTGATTTTTTACTTTGTGTAGGTTACATTCTTAGCTATATTGTGTCACTTTTCAAGTAGCTACCGCTAACAGAACAAAAGAAATGATACGACAGGTACAACTTTTTGAATGACCCTCGTAATATCGGTTTGACGGAACTCACAATTCGGATACGTATCCGAATTCGGATACTCCGTATCACAATTCGGATACCCGTATCCGAATTCGGATTAAAAACAGCTGAAACGGGATATCAGCTGAAATGAATATTCAGCTTCGCCGCGCACCATACCGGTATGTATAATAGTCAATAACATTATCATCATTTGTCATCTAAATTCTAACAAAGTATTGGCCAAATTATTTTGCCTTCTGTGATAAGAAGCTATCATGACATGTTTCGAAGCTTTTCCGCTGGAATTGCACATACGAAAATGACATTCCCACAGATAAATTTATCATAAATGCAAGAAAGATGATCTACATGTACTTGCCAGCTTGCGCTATCGATTTGTTTCCTGCGCCACGACAGGAGTATCAGAATTCAGATACCCCTCCATATCCTTATTCGGATACGGGTAACACAATTGGGATACGAAATGTGCGTGGGTATACAAATTCGGATACGTATCTGAATTGTGAGTTCCGCCGAACTGATATTAGGCCTTCTTTTCTATACATGTTTTAAACACACATTACCTAATAAATATCAATCAAAGAGTAATTTTTACACAAGCATTTGAAATAGTTATTCGAACCCCTAAACAGGAGAAATTTTCATCCCGATTGTTACTGTTTAAGAATTATGGAGAGCCACAAAGACTCTCTATGATACTTTCTCCTGACTCTTTTTAATAGTCATATAAAAGTGGCTTTTCGAAACGGTTATTTGAACACCAAACAGTGCCGAAAAGAGAAATTTCGACAATACTCTACAATCTTGAAGTAGGCAACAAGCCGCCGATTAACACTTATAAACTATAAACTTATACGACTATACGCGGAAATAAATTAGTCCGTACTTTTCGAATCAGAATAACGTACCCAATCATGTTGAATATTCAAATGAACTTATCTTCAAGATTTGTCCATCGTGTAGTAGCAACAAAATTAACCAAAAAAATACCAACATCAAGAAAGATTCGTGTACCAAATGTATTAATATGCAGTGATTTGGTCTTAATCAATCCTAATCAATCATATTAATACAAAAACACCAGTTCACAATATTGTAGAATACGTATAGAATATCCCTTGTATTCTACAATATTGTGAACTGGTGAACTGGTCTTTGGATTCTTTAACAGAGTCTGATTGCTTGCTGCATACTTCACGATTTATAGAGTATGATTGCACCTTTTTCAGTTAATGAGTATTGTAAGGAAGACAAAGAAGCTTCATACTCCATGAGACCCTCATATTTGGACACTAAGGGCAAAATCATACTCGGCCTCCAAACACATTTGGTCGTGACGTCACCAAATATTTGCCATCGAACTTAAAGTATGAACGGGTAGCAAACATTTTGTCCAATGTATATGGCAATTCAATAGCGAAATTTTCTTTGGTCTCAACTCGGTGTTGAAGTTATTTTGTTTGGAGTCACTCGTCATTTTGACGTCACGACCAAATGTTTGGTAGCGAAAATTTTGTTTGGAGGCCGACTATGGTTTCGGTCTATCACAGGAGAAATTCTGACCCTGATTCTTACTCTAATTTATATTGAGAATTACATAATGGTCTTGCAAAGACTCTCCTTCATGCTTTTTCCTGACACTCTTCAACATGTTCAATGATCATGTAAAATTGACTCTTCAAAGGAATTATTTGGACATCACAACAGGAGGAAATCTGATCTTTGTTCTTACACTTTATTGTAGTCTGGTGATCGCAAGTTACTGATGTTGTCGCTTTGGCGCTTTTTTCTGTGATATTAGGGCTGGGCACATACGCGCAAGTGCTATGGGGGTGCGCGCGTACACACAAGTTGTTTTTGGGGTGCGCAAGTGATTTAAGGGTTGCACACATACATGTAATGGTTTATTCAGAGCCTTGACGATATGCATCGATCGATGCACATCGGCACACGGTCTTAACACGCGCTATATGCATAAGGAATAGCGCGTGTTAAAGACTGCGCGTCGATTGGCATCGATCGATAAATATCGTCTCTGAATAAACCACAAGTGCTTTTTGGGTTACGCGCGTACGCACAGGGGATTTTGGGGCTGCGCACGTACGCCTTAATGGTTTTTAAGTGTTAAAGTAGGAAAAGGCGATTTTGGAAGAGGTATTCAAGAAAACGCGAATGTGGAATAGCTTTAAGTGGTAATGTATACTTTGATCAACACCAAATAGGCGAGCTTCTTCACATTGTGCATTAATACAGAAAAGCGCGGCATAGGCTGAACACAGTGTAACTGCAAGAGACGCAGCGCGCGTTGTACCTGCAACCCGTGCATCAGTATCTACGGCGCGCATGTGAATGGGTTTATGTTTACCTGCGGATGAAGAAAAACATATTTCCACCTATTTAGTGTTGATCAAAGTATAGGAAAGCGCCAATTTGGGAAAAGCTTTAAGTGGTAATGTAGGAAAACGCATTTTTTGGGGATAGCTTTAAGTGGTAATGTAGGAAAACGCATTTTATTTTTTTAGAATAGCTTTAAGTGGTAATGTAGGAAAACGCGATTATGCAATAGCTTTAAGTGGTAATTAAGGAAAATGAGATTTTTTTGGGAATAGCTTTAAGTGGTAATGCAGTGAATGCATCTCACTCAGTGGAGAGGCTATCAAGTTAATATTGTATCTGATAAATGCGTGATAATCATATTAATACAGCATAAGGGTGTGCCTCCGTAATAGTAAGTGGTTGTAATCGAACTGCACATCCGCGTCAGTTTTTATTCAATTACAATGAAGAAAATGTAAATTGAATTTGGCTTTTGCTTGGACGGACAGATACTAGAGTCATATGGCACATGACCCACAGTTACAGCTGACACATTGACATAGATTGACATTATACACTGAAAACATTAATTAGTCAAAAAACATGTCTTATTTGACTAATTAAAAATTAGTCATGCAGAGTGATTTTTTCATAATTCATTTAAAAATGCTGTAAATGTTTTCGAAATGTTGAAAAACAATTTCTGGTGTTTAAAAAATACTTTCCATTCAATTGTAATCAGTAAATTATTAGTTAATTGATAAATGATAAATAACAAGACTAATTAGTGAAAATCAAATGCGTCTTTAATTAGTCAATTGACTAACTGAATGACGCAGGACTAACTGTATTTACTCAAAATGACTAATATAATTCATCATGATTTGTCATCGCAACAGACTAATTAATGGTAAATATCTATCAGAAATTAGTAATTTAATTCGTCATTCAGTTAGTCCTGCGTCATTCAGTTAGTCAATTGACTAATTAAAGACGCATTTGATATTTACTAATTAGTCATGTAATAATTACTAAATTACAAATTGAATATTTAGAGATGGAAACTATTTTTTAAACATCAAAAATTGTTTTTCAACATATCAAAGACATTTTTTATGAATTATGAAAAAATCACTCTGCATGACTAATTTTTAATTAGACAAATAAGACACGTTTTTTGACTAATTAACGTTTTCAGTGTACAATGTAGACAACTTGGGACTGGAGACCAATTATCCTTTAGACCAATTTTCTAAATGTTTGCTGAATTTGTGGAATACTGAAAAATGGCAAATTAGTTTTATAGTGCTCACAATCCTCGAAATATCTCGTTTCCGTGCCTATTATGGTCAAATAAATTAACTTTAATAGCAATAGTTTCTCCTTGATAATCAAGTTTGAATGTTTTTTTTTCTTGGTTTCAATATATTTTCAAGTATTCATAGAGTGTTTTCAACAGCTTAATGGAATTTGGTACTTCCGAGTTGAAAAAAAATCGCGATATTTGGCAAAAATGGCCACCAAATCGAAATTTTGCTGTAAAAGTTCTAAATATCGGTATTTCTCCGGGTTTTTTGCTTATAAAGAAGGGACATGTTCTGTAAGTTTTAGGTGAATACCATGCATATATATTTTCCAAATGGCGACTTGAAATTTTCTCAGGTGGCAACCACCCCCTACCTTCCGACTTTGACGAGGTACCCGGACTCTCCCCCCGAAGGTGGTACCTACGAATTATTTTCGCTAAAATGACCGCAAAGGATGATCAACAACTCAAAACCCCTATGTCATATTCGTTTGCGTTTTGATGCGGCAGGGAATCATCCTTGGTAAGACGAGGGGTAATTTTACCAACGTTGCTTGCAATTTCGAGCAACATTGAGTAAAATATGTCAACCAACCAAAAAATCAAACCAGCTTTTGGTGAAAAGAATATCTTTTGTTGGTTAAAATATACCCAAATTAGTTAAAATATATTCTTTTAACCAAATGGTGGTTACCAGGTGTACAGTTCAATGGTTGGTAAACATATTTTACCCAATGTGTTGGTCGACCTTTTAACCAATGTTGGTAAAATTTACTAGTACTTCAATTGATTGGACATGTAACCAATACTGGATAAAACATACGGTGACCAATGCTGGGTAAATTTTTAACCAACCAATTTTTAACCAGATAAGACTCTTCTGCGACATTAGAGGACATGACTTTAATATTTGCGGGACAATCTGGATGCAGTATGCCCATGGGCGTTATTTCAGGGGGGACAGAGGGACACGTCCCCCCACGTTTTGAAGGGTGGGGGACACAATATTAGGTGTCCCCCACGGTTTTGAAAACAAACGATTTTTTAATATCAATGGATTCCATACCGAATTACTCCACATAGATACACCGATTAGACTATGGATCACGCTGGGGATAAGATCTTCATTTGCGTCCAGTGCCTGCGCAAACGCGTATGGTATTGTACAAAAACAAAACACGCCGTACATAATAAACAAGTCTTTCGTCAGGTTCAGATCCGCCTTCCTTTTCTCATGTTCGCCAACTCCTACGCCTTGTACTCTGATACGAGATGCACGAACTGCACGGTATATCATGACATAGCAATACAATGCGACAATCTGTGGGGAGATGATTCCAAAAGCAAGGAGCATTAAATATCCTTGAGAAGTTTCATTAGCAACAAACATGCAAGCATTGAGGTTGTTGTTGTATCCAAGTTGCCCGAAACCAACCAGAGGTGGTATGATGAAAAGAAGTCCCCAAATCCATGACGCTGTCAACATTAAACCAGTTTTTGATGGCGAGAAAATGATGCGTGACTTGGGTGCACCTTTAACAACTAAACAAAACCTGTTCATCGCAATAAATGTCATACATATATTGGAAACCATAGTAAAGCTCAGCACAAGTGCGGCGAGAAAAATGCAAAATGATTTTGCCATAAACCAACCATTTTTCACTGTAGAATAAATCAAAAATGAACCATAAAATCCACTTATGATCAAATCCGCAAATGCCAAATTAGTTACAAACACGTTGTGTGTCTTATGAAGTTTTTTAACTCGAAGGATGGTCAAAATTACCAAACTGTTCACAATTGTTCCTAAAAAAGAAAGTAAGGTTAAAAGCGGCACAAAAACAATATATCCAATCAGAGAACCATCCTGTTGTTGCATAATACTGTAATTCATTGTCAGTACAAACAGGCAAGTTCGCTGCACGGTTTTGCTGTCTGCAGAAGGTGAATTTCAAGTGCAATGTTAACATCTTACTTAAGTCGATTGAATTAAGTTGATTAAATCAGTTGGCATATGTCTTTATAGCGTTCGTTTTATTCCATCAAATTCAAAGAAATAAACAATTCACGTTTCAATAATACAAAAATAACCACGTTTGATAGATAGATGCATAACACATCGGAATTAACTTAACTTCCATTTCATAATGCGCTGGTCACACTGTTAAGATAACGATGATTATAACAAGACTAACCTACAGAGTGTCCCAGGAAAAACCTTACAATCTTTGCGTGTAATTTTCGTTGGTTTTAACGGATGGTAAGAAAGAATGTAAAGATTGCATTTTATAGCCCATGAATTGAACTTTTAGATACCGTTTGTTTCATTTCAATCGGAAGTGTACAACAAAAGTTATGCTTTGTCAAATATTTGGTTAGAAACTTTTCTGGTCCAGTTTTACGGTTTTCTAAGTTCCTCTTGAATGAAGTTCTATTGATTATTTTCATTGATCTGCCTACTCAACCGTATTAATGTTTACTAATTTATTATATACATGCTCTCTTTTATCTGTGATGAAAAAATTATCAAATTTCACGTTAAAATAAGACAGATATGATAAAGTTTCCAAAGTGACTCATTTTTATTCTATTCAGAAACACCCGTACTTGATGACCAATAATCATGAAATTGGACCAAACAAAAATCCACCTAAATATTTGCAAAACATAACTTATGTTGTACACTACCGATTGAAATGAAACAAACGGTATCTGAAATATCAATTCATGGGCTATAAAATGCAATCTTTACATACTTTCTGACTATCCGTTAAACCCAAGAAAACTACACGCAAAGATTGTAAGGGTTTTCTTTTCTGGGACACCCTGTACAACATTAGGTTCGTTTCATATTCATAGTTTACAAAATTGTACATCTCAAACAAAGAAAAAGCCAGCATATTTCAGTTTTTGTTAGATATTTGTATTCTTGCTCAGTACTGACTTATTCGTTGTTTGGAGGTAATATACCAATAACAACTCAAGTGAAAATTATGTCTCGTAAATGAAACCTGTTTTCAATTGTTGAACATTAGAAGATTACAAAAAATGAGTTTCACGGTAAGCAAAACAAAATATCGTAATTGTCCGTAATAGTTTTACAAAATTGCCGTTTCCAAATGTTTTGTAAATATGATTAAACAACACAGTAGGCTTACATACTTACATAATCTGGTGGTCGCAATTAAAAGGATTTACGATTTACAAATATGCAAATTTTTACATAAAACTGAGGAACAAATTGCTTACAACAGACATGAACTCGGGTATTGTTGGTCATACCTTGTTGTATACTGACTCATCGACATATAATAGCGACTAATATACAAAGATTAAAAAACAGGGGCATATCCGCAATCGTAAGTGTGCCTGGTGCATAAACGTGGATTAAAGCAGCTCTTGACCTTTGCTACAATATTAAAAATACAATCTTGTAAAAAATGACTGTAATTTATAATACAGTACAGAGTTCTTTATGTGTACGAAATTCCACATATTCTAAGCATCATATACACTTTTTACCAGGTTGCAGAATTTGGTCACTCATAAATGAGTTTTGCTATTACGTGACGTCGGACATTTGGACATTTTGCGTTTGGTTTTAATTGTCAATTTTCTGTCACCAGATTATAGAACATAAGAGCTCAATCTCAAAAAACGAGGCATCATTTGGTGGGAGCACGACTGTTGGTTGGCGCAGCGGTAGTTACCTCGCCTTGCACCAATGAGGTCCCGGGTTCGAGTCCCGGTCCCGGCGCTTTATGTGCATTTGGTTTTCAGTCCATACTCGCTTCCGCAGGTTTTTCTCCGGGCACTCCGGTCATTGCCGGTCTTCCTCCTGCATTCAAAACTGATTTAAAAAAAAAAAACATCTTGGGATCCCTGTTAAAGATAAGCTTCCTTATAGCTTACTTGGTACCAAGTACCAAGTTTGGTTTCCTTGGCGAAAGCCTAAACAAGGTGATTTGAAAAGAAAAAATATGTAAATACCTGGGATCATTGATCCAAAAATTCGGGAAAACTTATCATGTTCTCCAAAACCGCACTTTATGCTTAAAAGGGTTTAACCTCGTTTCGTCCGCTGCCAATTCGTCAGCTCTCGTTTTGTCCGCCGCCGATTTGTCAGCTTTCGTTTCGTCCACAACCCATTTTGTCATTCTTTCATAATATCCATTTGCTATTTTGTCCTGTCATATATTAGGCCACGCATCGATTTGTCAGTTTTTCTTTTAGTCCACCTATCACTTTGTCCGCTTATCATTTTGTCATTTCATCTATTTGCCAGATTTTCAATTCGACCGATAATGCTTTTAAATGTGTTAAATTTAACATAAACACCGTGTTTGGACAGAAAAGTGAGTAAACTATGCATTTTTAGCACTACATTAATCAGGAAAGAACAGAAAACGGAAGGAAATTACAAACTTTTAGATATAAAAATCGTTTTTTAAAAGATGTTCAACCATGGGTCAACCATGGTTAGCATAGTCTAACACTGTATTTTTTTTAAATATTGTTTTGGATATCGTGCGTAAATCTTACTCTAACCTTGGAATCTATGCATTATAACTAATTTAATACCTCAACGGTTCCAGTGGCGTAGCGAGGGTGTCTGGCGCCCGGGGCAAGAAGTGAAACTGGCGCCCCGGGGGGGGGGGCAACTTGAAAAGGTACGCCCCAAAAAAATTCCAACAGCTTTGAATTAACTCCTCTTTTTTGCTAAAACGGGTAATTTCTGCTAAAATTTGGCTAACTTTTTTTCAAGCGCGCCAAAAAATTTGCGTTTTTTTGCAGTAATATTTGCTTATTTAAGCTAAAAAGTACTGAAATCTTAAGGGCGCGCGGAGCGCGCAAAACCATTAGGCAAAAATCGGCTTATTTCAGCAGTATGTCCCCTGTTGTTGGTCGAATTATTTTTCATGTAGGGGCGTCCGGGGCAACTTGCCCCCCCCCCCCCTAGTTACGCCCCTGCCTTAACCCTAATTTTAAAAACTTACCCTTACCCTGAACTTTAATTCTTATAAAGAATCAAATCTTAATGATTGTCTAAGCTAAAATCATAATTCATGATCGTACATCATAACAGTTTTGGTTAATTGTCAATTCACTTAAAGACCCATTAAAGTTAAGCTTAATATAACTATACAATTAATGTCAAAAGCTATCTTCAGTAGATAGCAAATTTTATAAGACTAACGGGCAAAACACACAGCGGACAAAACGCAATGTGACATAACGACAAGCTGACAAATCAAGTAGCGGACAAAATGGGGTAAAGACAAAACGGGAAATGGACGAAGTAAAGAGTGGGCAAATAATGAGCATCGGACTAATAAATGATCGGACAAAATGAGAAGCAAACGAAACGTGGAATGGACGATTCGATTATCTGACAAATCATAGCGGACGAATCAGCAACTGACGAATCGATAGCGGACGAAGCGAGGTCTTGCCTATCATGGTATATACCATAGGTGTCCCAAAAAATGGTTACATGTAGAAATATGACCGTGCGCAAAAATTATAGTCGGAGAAACAAGACTTTGCCCAAATTATATTACAAATCTCTTCTAGATACTCATAAAATTTTGCGTATCACAGCATTATTAGTGTTTGAGTTAACAATAAAGGTAAATACCTATGTCAGAAACGCATTTATTCAATATTGAACAAAATAATACGCATTAACGTTTTATGATATTTTAATGTGTAATCTCTTTTCTAAATTATCGTGTAGAATCAGACTTTATATTGGTACAGTTTTCAATGAATAATAATTGAACTCTCTTCCAGTATATTCATTGTGCAAATTAGGGATACCCACATTTCATGCATTCCAGAATGAGTCGTTTATATTGAACCTGTCAATCGCATTGTAGCTCGAAAGTTGAAGACTACTGGAATATTCAATTTTTTACGCGTAGCATTAATTCTTAAACTGTTTAAACTGCAAACTTCGAAATTTTGAAGGAAAAAAATCTGCATGATATGACGCTTAAACTTACAGGACATGTTTCTTTAGTTATAAGCTTAAGTCCGATAAAAACACGACATTTAGAAATAACAAAATTTTGAATCGGTGGCAATTTTTACCCAAAATGCCAAAAATCAGTTTTCGACATAGATTTTGGACCTGAAGTATGACGTCATAATTACAGGTTATCGGATTTTCATGATTTTGATGTCAATAGAATGAAGAGACCCTACCCTACTCTAGTATAAAGCAATCTAACGTTAGTCCTGACCATTACAAGTTCACGTGTGGTTGAACAAGTGTTAAAATTACAGCAAACGAACATGCTTACGATTTTGTTGAATTTTGAAAAAAAAACTTTTCTGACATAATATCTATTTTTGTTGATAACTCAAAAAATAATAATGCTGTGAGATTAGAATTTAGTAAACACCTATTTATCAAAAGTTATGCAAAGTTTGAATTCTCCAATTGCTGTAGTTTTTGCAAACAATCATTTGTCTACATATAACCATTTTTTGGGACACCTTGTACATTGTGTTAATTATTGAATCCACATTTTCATTGAAAAGTTTCACCAACTGATATCTGTAGTAAACCACGAGCAATGACGTGTTCCCTGCCAGGAAAGCTGTCCACTATTCACAGTATCTTGCTGTCTGTTATGGTACATCCTTTTTTATTGAAGTCACCTCCATATATGGGAAAAGTCCCCATTTCAACTGAAATGAATGTCAAAAATTACTGATCAATATATAAACTTGAACTTTTTGTGAATCTAGCAACGCAATATGTAATCAAATGACGCAAAACGTATCTATGTTACATTTTAGATTGTATTACATTTTATGGTTCTTACAGTTTGAATGTTGTTAAATTTCACGGTCGAAGTAAGTTTTAAAACATAACAAAAATGAGAAATTTGACAATTCTTCAATTGGTTAAAATTACATGATATATATATATTATGATAAATGTATGAACAATCAATATAATTTTTGAATGAAAATTGATTTATACATATTCTTCCAATTGAATACGCCAGTACAAGAAAATCTCAACTCCAATAGCTCCCTTCTGTAATTTATTCTTACAAAATATCAACTTTGAAAATGCTTTCACATCACTAAAAAGCATTTCCATGTCTATATCCCGATCATACTGCCACATTTGAACCGGGATTTGAACTTGTAGTTGACATTTTTAGACATTGTTAGATAACTTTTATAGTTTGCAGAGGGGAACTCATGGAGATGGGGTTTTCTTGTACTGGCTGTTTAAATATAGCAAATATATACTGATAACAATTATCTAACAATGTCTAAAAAAAGTCACTACAAGGTCAAATGTGACACCATGATTGGGATAAAGACATGGAAATTCTTGTAAGTGATGTGAAAGCATTTTCAGAGATTTGTATGCATTTATATTTTGTAAGTATAATTTACATACAGAAGGGAGCTATTGGAGTTAGCGTTTTCTCGTACTGGCGAATTCAATTATTATGTTAAGTTTTGTCAACAATTATTTGTGGAAAATGTTTTGTTGTTGTTGTTGTTGTGTTTGTTGTTGAGGAGGTTAACAGTTGTGAAAAAAACTCGTAAGAAAGCTATGTGTATAATAATAATAATAATAATAATAATATTTATTTCAACTGCCATAAAATATAAAAACAATGCAAAGAAACATTAAAATATATATTACGACAATCAAGGAAAGAAAAAATGGACTTGGAAAGTCCGAACATGAAATATGTTTTTCTTTCCCTACAAAATAATATAATAGTAAAATAAAATTAATACAAATTATTTACAAAATATACATAACTCAAATACTGAGACATACACATGAAACACATCGTATAGGCCTATTATAGGCAATAGACCATCAACCCAAAAAATAATCTTTACACAGTGTCCTAAATGAGTTCAGGGCAACTGATGAACGGACTGAGGTGGGGGAAGTTGATTCCAAAGTCTTGGAAATGAAACAAAAACCGAGTTGAAAAAAGCATTTGTCCTAGCAGTAGTGTGAAGATACCTAGACTCATTTACTGTAGCTTTACTGAAATTTGCATTAGGAAATGCTGTTCCATAATATAGGGGACGGTGCGGCAAGTTGGCCTCCTTTTCATTGAAACGCCCCTGAAACGGCCATGATAAAGTATAGAAGATTTTCCTGTTTACACAAGATAGATATAATTATACCCGAACTATGTGTTGCGTAAATACTAAGACTCTGCGGCTTATCGTATAGGCTAGTAAATCTGTATTTTGACGCAGACAAAATTGCAACACAAGGTTTTTTGGTTGAAATTAATTGTTAATGACCTCCCAAACAACAAATTATAAATGTAGGAAAATGTAAGCTTGTCATAGTTGCTTAATTTGCATAAAACAAAATGGCTGCCAAAACAAGGGGTGAAATTTCAAATTGGTCAAATTTTGTTCAAAACCACACCAAGATGTTCCTCTTATCACAAGGAAGCAGAAAAAGAATACTTTTACCTATGTCTGAATTATGGTTCTAAAGTTATAGCCAAGTCATATCAGAGGTCACGGAACTGGCCCTATGGGAGTCCAAAATTTCAAAAGTGTCCGATTTTGTTCAAAATGGTCTCAAACTATTCGTCTTGCAAAACTATCTGCACAAAGTAATAGTTTGAAGTGCTTCAGATCAGTTGTTGCTTTGGTTACAGGTCAAGGAAAACTTTGTGCTACAGGCACCAATGCAATGGTAAATATGGACTTTGTTTTGTCTGCTTACCATGGCAACAATTGACCTGACACACTTAAAGCTATCACTTTGTGTAGACACTTTTGCAAGAGGAACATTTTGAGACCGATTTGAACAAAATCGGACGCTTTTGAAATTTTGGACTCCCATAGGGCCAAATCCGTGACCTCTGATAGGACCTTTTACATTTTAGCTATAACTCCAGAACCATATTTCAGACATAAGTAAAAGTATACTTTTTCTGCTTCCTTGTGATGAGAGGAACATGTTGGTGTGGCTTTGAACAAGATTTGACCAAATTTGAAATTTCACCCCTTGTTTTGGCAGCCATTTTGTTTTATGCAAATTAAGCAACTTTGACAAGCTTACATTTGACTACATTTTGAATATGATGTTCGGGAGGTAATTAACAGTTAGTTTCAACCATAAAATCTCGTGTTTCAATTTTGTCCACGTATCACCATGAATTTTCATAGATTGACTAGTCTACAAGGTTGACAATGATTGAAATTCTATTATAATTGCGCATGCATGATCTTTTGCACAAATGCAATTGTCTATTATCTATCGTCGATATTTTTTCTGAATATTTAAATCAAATTGATTCTCAAACAGTACAGCTAGGGATTCGGATATGGATTTGCATAAGTGGCAAGGAAATAATATTGCAGAGATTACAATTGAATACGCCAGAATAAGAACACCCCAACTCCAATAGCTCCCTTCTGTTACGTTATGTAAAATAAAAATGCATAAATCACTAGAACGCATGTCTTTATCCCAATCATAGTGTCACATTTGACCTAGTAGTTGACTTTGTTAGACATTGTTAGATAATTTTCATAGCATATAGTTGCAGAGGGGAGCTCATGGAGTTGGGATATTCTTGTAATTGCTGTTTAAATATAGCAACTATGTACTATAATAATTATCTAACAATGTCTAAACAAGTCAACTACAAG
>JXSR01S034736.1:59913-93086 GCA_000969725.1 Ophiothrix spiculata
CATGTGCAACATCGGCCGGTCCCAATTCACCATCACCAACATTGTAGCTGTACAGCAGCAGCATCTCACAGCAGTTTATTGCTTCTGGTAGGCAGCATGGATCATGTGCTGCATCGACCGGTCTCAATTCACCACCACCAACATTGTAGCTGTACAGCAGCAGCATCTCGCAGCAGTTTATTGCTTCTGACAGGCAGCATGGATCATTTGCAGCATTGGCCGGTCCCAATTCACCACTATCAACATTGTAGCTGTACAGCAGCAGCATCTCGCAGCAGTTTATTGCTTCTGGTAGGCAGCATGGATATGTGCAGCATCAGCCGGTCCCAATTCACCATCACCAACATTGTAGCTGTACAGCAGCAGCATCTTTCAGCAGTTTATTGCTTCTGGTAAGCAGCATAGATATGTGCAAACATTGGCCGGTACCAATTCACCACCACCAAAATTGTAGCTGTACAGCAGCAGCATCTCGCAGCAGTTTATTGCTTCTGGCTGATAGATATGTGCAAACATTGGCCGGTACCAATTCACCACCACCAAAATTGTAGCTGTACAGCAGCAGCATCTCACAGCTGTTTATTGCTTCTGGTAGGCAGCATGGATATGTGCAGCATCGGCCAGTCCCAATTCACCACCACCAACATTGTAGCTGTACAGCAGCAGCATCTCACAGAAGTTTATTGCTTCTGACAGGCAGCATGGATCCTGTGCAACTTCGGCTGGTCTCAATTCACCACCACCAACATTGTAGCTGTACAGCAGCAGCATCTCGCAGCAGTTTATTGCTTCTGGTAGGCAGCATGGATCATGTGCAACATCAGCCAGTCTCAATTCACCATCACAAACATTGTAGCTGTACAGCAGCAGCATCTCACAGAAGTTTACTGCTTCTGGTAGGCAGCATTGATCACCAACATTGTAGCTGTACAGCAGCAGCATCTCACAGCAGAGTATTGCTTCAGATAGGCAGCATGGATCATGTGTAGCATCGGGTCTCGGTCTTCACCACCACCAACATCGTAGCTGTAATCTCATGCAAGATCATTAACCATACCACTAAATCACTTCCATAAGTAGTCCTATATATGCAGGTGTTGTAGGCTAACAGTATGGCAAGGTGAGTGATGATTATTTTTCTTGTGTGGTATTAATCAATAGTTTTAATCCATGAAAGCCTTTCTTTATTGCTACTTCTAAGGAATGCAGCACACAATTGGAATTGCAGCTCAAGGGTTTACCCTGCATGATGGACAAAATGATAAGTAACACGGTCAAGAAAGATGCAATAACACTCGTTTACATGTAATAATATCTCTTTGATGTATAGGGGGCATAATCAATTTAGACCCGAGCAACTTGCCCGAGCCAGACATGAACAAGTCACGCTACTTGACCCAAGCTATTTCAATGCCTGGGATGAGTAAGGGTGGATTCATACTTTCATACATTCGGTACCGAATATATACTTGTGACGTCAAATTTATTTGACAACGAATTAAACTGGATGACAATGCTGAGTTGAAACGGATTAAATAGCCCGCTTGTAAGCCGGACATTGTATTGATTACATCTGGACACTAGCAAAATATATCTTTCTCCGTTTCATACTTTTTATTCGATGCCGAATATATTTTGACGTCACAGATATACATTCGGTACTGAATGTATGAGAGTATGAATCCACCTTTACTAGATCTTTAAGTACGTATTGATATTATTGATAATTATATTTTATGTGATTTTTTCCATCCATGAAGAGCGAAATGCAGAGGAAGGATGAGCAACTACTTTACTTAATTGCTTGGGTGGTCTGAGCGATCGCTCGTCTCTAATAATTTGATTATGTCCCTAATTTTCATGAAAGTTCATCTGTGTTGGTATAAATCATGATTTAGATTTAAACTTTTGATCCAAACACAATTATAATTACCTTATAATTATAATTACCTTCGGACCTTACGTCAGATCCTTGTCTCACGTACATAAGGACAAAACTGACAAAAAAGACATTACTGGGCTGATATATTACATTCCATGTCAAGGTCAAACGTCTAGAGGCCAGTGCAAAGAATCTTATATTGGTGAAACAGAACGCTCTTTAAAAACTCGCTTCTTGGAACATAGGAGACCCAGCACTACATCATCTGAAGTTTCCAACCACATTCACATAGAATCCCCCGGACATTCAGTTGACATCAACGAAGTTCGTATTTTAGACAGGGACAAAAAGTGGTTAAAACATGGAGTCAAAGAAGCGATCTACATAAAAGACAATCAGCCATCACTCAATAACGACGGAAGCCGACACAAACTTTCAGTAGTCTACGAGGCTGTTATTAGGTCAAAGGTCAAAAAGATCAATGTCTATTACAGTCGACCAACACCACACGCTGATGAAAGATGGAGTTCCATCTGAAAATTCCGAAGGTAATTATAATTGTGTTTGGATCAAAAGTTTAAATCTATATCATGTCCGTAACTTGTTGCATACAATTAATACATTGTTATAACCCCTCCCTATTAAGTATTATATTGCATATTTGCAATGCAGAATTGATTGAATGTAAAAAACATTTTTCCAATCCAAACCTTAATCTATCTGTATTTGTTTTTAGTATAATTATTTCTTAAAGGTAACATCTCAAAGTTTCACAAATTAAATTCATTTTGGAAAAACTTTCAATTGGTTGATGTAAGGTATGGTACAAAGGACACATCCACTTTTATACTTTGATCAACACTAAATAGGCAGGAATTATGGGGTTTTTCTTCATCCACAAGTAAACATAATCCCACTTACATGCGCGTCGTAGATACTGATGCGCGAGTCACACGTACAACGCACGCTGCGTCTCCTGCAGTTGTATTGTGTTCAACTACACACGCACTTATCTGTATCGATTCACGATGTAAAGAGGCCGGCCTATTTGGTATAGCAGGAGTGTGGCAACTTGATATAATCTGCCAAGCAAATTGACAAGTACTGAAAAAGTTTCTCTGATTTTACCAAAAAAGTCCCAAAATTTTCATCTACCATTTGCTACATTGCCTAATGTTTGGAATAAATAATAATTTGATTCAGTTAGGATCATTTTACTGCTCTTAATGCTCAGATTCCATGTTCAAGTTGTTTTTCATATTAGTGACATGTCGATCCCAAAGAGTAGACCTTATGCTATTTTAAGTATATCTTTAAGGCTGGCTCACACTGTAGCCAATACAGGGAACAGCAAGCAACAGTAAGCTGTGAGTGATAAACTTCTCAAAAAAAGTTTGGAAACTTTTTTAGCCGCCTATATCTCATTTGTTTGAATCTTGTTCATCTATTTGATGCATGATTTGATTAGCTAGCAATCTCGTCTTTAAAATGACACCAAATTTGTAACAAGAGCTTGATTTATGGCCGAGTAATTCTACTTTCTTAGCAGGTAGGTCACAGAAAAAAAGCAGTATCTGTGTCAATCCTATTGATTATGATCCTATAGGATAAATCAGTGAATGGATGAATAAACTTGGTAATACTGGATAAAAGTTTGTTTTTGAATAACAAAAGGTGAAGATAAGATTAAAAGTATTACGGTTCCCTTAATTAAACCATCTTGTTTGTTACTTCCACTAAATAAGTGATCATTTGGTGTTCAATCATCATGGTGAGATTATTAAATCTGACTAAATCTCATGCATAAAACGACTCTAGGTTGGTTTATCACAAAAGCAAGTTGCAGCAACATTTGATGTTAGTGAAACATGGTATCATAACTTTAAAACGTTACGTAAAACGGGATGCCTATAGGACAGGTGCATACCAATATTTTACTTGCTGTTAGTTAAGGAAAGTGAACGTTTTTTTGTTAATGCATACAAACAACTTATTCATTCATCCATTCACTAATTTCTCCTATAGCATCATAATCAATAGGATTGACACAGATATTGCTCAATTTTGTCAAACCCTGTCTGTGACCCACCTGCTCAGAAAGTGGAATTACTCAGCCATAAAGCAAGCTTTTGTTACAAATTTGGTGGCATTTAAAGAAGAGATCACTAGCAAATCATATAATGCATCAAATAGATGAACAATATTCAAACAAATGAGATACAGGTGGCTAAAAAAAGTTTCCAAATTTTTTTTGAAAGTTTAGTTTCCTATGTCCAGTCTTATGCCAACAACTACTAACGAAATCACAACAGCAAGTCGCATGGCTTGCAACATGGGACGTTAGCTTGTGGGGGGTGACGAATGCTGATGGTGGATTGTTTACGAGTATTTGCAACATTCTTTTGTCAAGTAATGTCGTTTTACAATAAAGGTCATCACCATCCGTCAGCAAAAATTGCTTAATCTCTACTTTCTGCACTTTGGGCCTATAATTTTAAGATTTTTTTACATTAGTCACCTTACATTGGTCCCCGTCATAGCCAACCTTATCAAGATGCAGCTATTAAGGTGTTTGGTCCATGAGAGATCCGCCCGAAGAATTTTAGTAAAAATCGGCATGAATGATATTTTATCGATGTAGAACCGATTTTTAAAATAAAAATTGGGGGTCACAGGAATCATTTTTGCATGAGAGTTGGTTTAAAAACAGCAATTTTGGAGGTTTTAGGGATAAATTAGTACAGAGGTCTATGGGAAATGTGGCAAAAGTGAAATCATTTAGTGTTGATTCAAAAAATCTGCCTGAGCATTTTTGTTAATTTTTCACAAAAGTTGCGGACAAGTATGTTCTTTCAAATAAAAAAAAAATAAAAATTGGGGATCACCGACTTAATTTTCCAGAAAAATATTGAAATATGGCAATTTTTAGCTTCAAAACACTACTCAGAGTATGTGCGCATGCGTATTGCGGCACTTACCAACTCGGAAACTAGCGCGTACTGGTACGCGTGGACGGCGCGTGGACCAAACACCTTAACCTTAATATGAACAACATAACACCCCCTACTTACACATTCATTCATTCCTGTCATTCCAACGTCAACTTGACTTCATCATGTTGTAGCTCTGGTGGCATAGACTCAGTCGGTGATGTCGTCCCATCGGGCGATGGGATATCTTCATAGCCATTGTGGGGCTGGTGGTTGATGCTCAACTCCCCTGGTGATGTCGGTACAGGTGTGTCTTCGTTACTACGGTACAGCAGCTCGCGGTCACTCTTTTTACCGCTTGGATTGGTGAAGGAGCGGTTGGAATGGAGAGAGATTGCTTCAGGATTGGACGGCCGTCGTGGAAATCGATATCTAGGCAAAAGTGACAAGGATTTAAGAGTTAGTGCATTTTCTGTTTTCCATTTGTACAACAATTTTACAAAATACATTACAGAACGGGTATTTACTTGTAGTTCTATTTATTTTACACCTTGGCACAAGAATGTGAAAAATCCCTCAAAATGTTCCTGTCTTATGTCAGTCACCTGAAGAACCATTTCAAGAACCACTGACCCAAGGCTGGAGATTATAAAGTGAGCAATCCAAATCTATGACAAATGGCAGCTATTGCAGATACGACTTTCTTGCACTCACATGACGAATCGTCTTTGTATTGTCTGCCCCTCACTTCTCAAGAGACTGTTAGTCTGGTTTCAGAGTTGCCTGTCGTGGTAGTCGTATGACCAGCGTGACGTCAAAAATTTCAAGTGCACACACTTAACCTTGTCGCAACTTGAAAATTTTGCGCCAAGCAGGACAAGCCGGTATATCAATTAATCGTAAGGCTCCCCAAAAAAGTTGTTTGGAAACATTGACCTCTACCGCCCGCCCCTATTTTTCAAAACTGGAAAAAAGTTTTTACTGTACAAAAGTATACCGCACCTAATTTTCAGATTTTGAAAATATTTTTAAAGTTGTTGTTTTCATTTTGTTTACATTTTAATACTGTTTTTAAACTTGTATAAAGAGATTTTTTGGTACAGTAGACTTATTTGCATCTTAATAGAGGCCTTAATTTAGTGTAGCTTTGACTTACATTTGAAAAAAAAATCTAATAAAAAAAATCCGCCCACCCGCATTTGCTCAAAAAAAGTTGTGGAGGACAACCAAACAATTTATTTTGTTTGGCCTAATGGTCGTAATCCTCTAGCTAGCTACGATGCCACAGCTACACTGAAACCACCTTTATACCATTTACTGTGTAGTAGATCACAGTTTCATCTTTGAGCCCTAAATAGCCAGCTACCCAACACCAGCATCAATTTATGCATCACTCATGCATAATAGAAAGATTCAATAATTTGCCAATTTCACTATCACATTCTCAGTGTATCTTCGTTCTGCACCAAAATACACCAGTGCTAAGTATCATAACTTACAACAGTAAAAGTTCTGACAGAAAACTCCATAGTTGGAAATGGCATTTATGGATGAGTGATACAAATATATTATCTACTTGGAATTGTTGTGTGATGGTAATATCATCATTACACAGTAAAAAGTGTTATATCCATTGAAGTTCTAATGAACCAGGTTGTGTGATAGATTAGTATTTTGCACTTTTGATGATATTTTAACCATCACACTCAATCAGATTATAAATATTAACTTTTACAAATCACTATTACAATCTAATATTACAATAACATGTACAATCAATACGGAAATCAAATTCAGAAATGTATATTCTCAAACTTAACCCCACAGCTAGAACTAGGTTAATGTTTTCCAAGAAACTAGAATTGCAAAAGAGATAAAAAAAAACCTTACACTTGGAATTTTTTGAGAAAGTCTTTTACGACGGGAATAATTGGTAGATTTTAACGGGTTCGCCGTCGGACAAGTTTTGAACTGTCAAGCTTTCGTCAGGAGTAGCTCTGACAAATATTATTATAAAGACATGTGGGCCGTCACTTCCCACTGATGACTTGCGTGAGCAATTCACTAAAGGCTGCCCCTTGCCAACAGTGTTGAAAGCAGGTCACCTCTTTGAGATTGTGGTGGCTCTGAAAAGAGCCTTTCTGAAGGCTGTCCCTTCAGTTCAAAAACTTGTCCGACGGCGAACCTGTTAAAATCTACCAATTACTTGAAATTTACCCTTTCTTTCTGAAGGTATTCCAAAAACTTATATTAAAGCTAAAAATCAAAACCTGTAAGCCCCTTTGCTTATTCTACATTAGAAAGAAATCATTTTAATTAAACATTCAATGAAAATTACAAAATTTTCTCAATTATACACCAATATTTTCACAAATGCCTGACATAAGTATAAGAATGTATATGTAAGAATGCAAATAATGAAAAAAGCAGAAAATCTGGAAAGTATGTGAAACAGCTAATGCTTCAAAATGGATGGAAAATAAATTAAATTTCATAAATTTGGATAAACATATATCTCTTAAGAATCCCATCCCTATTTATTGTATACCCACTATTACCAAAAGCCACTAAATACTACAACTACAAAAACTAGATGATGACACATGTAAAAAAAATGAAAAAATTTCAAATCTTGAACAATTAACATAACTCATGAGAAACTAAATTTACCCAAAAAGCATGCTTCAAATATGACATGACACTTACTATACACTGATGATAATTAGACTCATCGTGACTAAAACAAAGCACAGTATATCACTAGAATCACTCATTTGCTACATTAACAACATTGTGACAAAAATGAATTCAAGAGTTCTCACAAGTATCCACAAAATGAGGATACTTCGTTGCTTATAAATTCAGATATATTGCGCAGCTTGTTTTCCTCCGTAACATGTTTTTACCATAACACAAACTGATCTACTTTGCTGAAAAAATGAAAGTTGCACTTGTCATAAATCAGAGGTGACGATATTTTGTCACATTTTAAATTTTCCCAGTTCTGGTAATTATTAGAGATCAGTCTTTAAGAACCAAATCAATAAGCTTCTTTCCCCCTAAGTGCCCCTTCTTTTTATGACAATTTTTCTATTCCTTTTCCCTCCTTCTCCACCACTGTTTCAATTTTGGAGAGAATGAAAGATGTTAGATCTTAAAGGTGTAGGTTCCTATTTTGGGATATGTATAATTTATTTTTAACTTATTGACCTTGACTCCGAAATGCATTGTGCAAGGTTTCAACCTTGGCTTGTGTCTGGTTTTTATCTGAGAGCCAAAAGAAAGTATGCAACCTGGGGCCGGACTGCGGGTCTACTGAACTGAGGGTCTAGTAAACTGAAATTTCTGCATAAATTAGCCACCTCAGTTGGAAAATATTTTCACATTGTTTGATCAATTTTTGTAGTTGGAGCTAAAATGTTGTGTTTTTCTTCAAAAGGGGTCTAAAAACTGAATCATACTGGAAATGGGAGTCTATAATGAGTGGCCTGAGACCTAAAAATGGGATTTCTGACCAATGGACATAGGTACCCTGCTCATATATGTGCATGCGCCCCCGGTTTTATATGCAGGGTCTCAGTCATATTTATATATATACAGTAGGGTCTCTGGATTATCATTTGCAATTTCTGAGAAATTGTGGCAATGACTTCCGTTGCAATAATTCATTTTTTGCCCAAGTTAAAGGTGTAAGTTCCTATCACAATCTCATTCCCGGGGCTCAACCGGAAGTAGTATATTTTGTGATATCAAATGAAAGCCCATATTTTTCTCATTATGAATCCAAAATTGCACCTTCAAATTCTTTATAGTTTCGGAGATATAGCACAAAAATTAATTGGTATACCTATTTTCCATTTCTTTTGTATTTACATAACAGCCTCATCCCAAAGGCTTTATGCCTTATATACCTATCATTTTCAAATTTGAGTGCTATCTCCCCACATAGGGGCATTTTAAGTCACATGAGTGATTTTGTCTGATGAATAATGACACAGACTTGCCATTGCTCAAAATTGTCTATTTTTTCAATATGAGAACTTTTTAATTCATTAATTAATTTCCATATTTACCTCTGATAGGCTGTCTAAAATATGTGTTGTAAAACATAAAGAAAGATATGTCACTATTACAATTACAGAATGAACACTAGTTACTGTACTTTAAAAAATAAAACTGAGAAGGCCAACAAACTCGTCCCTAAAACAAAATATTTCAAAATGAAATAATAAATTCATCAATGTGCTCTATGATCATATCTCTGGAATTATGTTTTTTTCACTCAGCACTACAGCACTGCAAATCATGTGAATTGGTTGACATGTGCAACTATGTCTATTTGAGACCATAAAGCAGGAATGCAATAGGATAGGATTAAGTGTTTAAAGGTAAACAACTTCTACCTGCTTAAAACTAACTTAAAAATGCACAGATTAATTACATTCTACTGAAACACTGAAGTGAAAAAAGGTAATGCTATGTCATCTTTTAATTTTTATTTTAAAAAACAAGTATCTAGAACTATCCTGATTCTGAACGGTTAATAGGTGAAAGTGAATCTTACTTTTATAATTGATATTTATTCTTTCATTAGCAACACTAGTATTTTATCAGTCAAGTTCTAGTTCCCTTCTTTTTGTAAAATAGATATGAAGATGAAGAATTTTGATGTCATCCGTGTTGTGGCATGACATTTTAAAACAAACAAAGAAAGCAAACAAATGTTTTATATTTAGGAGCTCGTGTGGTCTAGTGGAATAGCGCAGGACTCTGAATCAGGAGGTGTCGAGTTCGTGCCCCGCTTCGGCCAACGGGTAATGTCCTTGGGCAACACATTTAATCTTGATTGCTTCGTCGACCCAAGCGCATTGGGGAGCTGTTAGGGGAATATTACAATCTAAATTCCTATAGGTCTACATCTTAAGATTGCGACCTAGTTGAGGTGAAATGATTGTGACGATTTCCTAATAACAGCGTAATAATGTCAAGTGCTATGGTACTTCGGTGAATAGGGTGCACATAAATGCCGGATATCTTTGTGTTTAAGTCAGTGACATGTCAGTCAAAACAGCAATATTATGCAAAGCTCAAAACCAGCTCACCTTAGTTAAATGTTTGTGACCCTCAACTTTTACAAGCTAGAATTTGTCCTTCAAATAGTCACAAATTACTGGAAAACTATGTTTATGGCAATAAATGTCCTAAGGACGGCTAGTTTTCACAGACACATCACCTTGGCTTAATCTACCCAAATCAACTCCAGGATTGAAATAACTGGGTGATTACCCTTCATTCAAAAAGGAAAAAAAGATGCATGCTAAATTCATAATCACATCAGGTTGCCCACCTTTAATCACGCACCTATACCATTCTACACTTTTTCACCTCAGTGTTTCTAGTTTGTTGGCCTTCAGATAACTTAAAAATAAAGTATACAAACACTGGACTCCATGCACACCTCTCAGCATGTGTTTCTCTATACCTTTGAAACACAAATATCAGCAGCACGCACACCAGTGACACACCATCCTCTATTAGCCAGATGATGCGCCATATTAGGGGAGTCTGAAAAACAAAAGGGAAATATAAGAGCTGTGTGAGATCGGTGATGTTATATGGCAGCGAGACGTGGTGTCTGGGCGAAAATGAGATGGGAATTTTGAGAAGGACGGAGAGAGCGATGATGAGATCGATGTGTGGTGTGAAGTTGAGGGAAAGGAAGAAGACTTGATGCAGATGTTGGGTGTGGAAGAAGCAGTGGACAGTTAGGCGAAGGCGAATAGTGTGCGTTGATATGGGCATGTGCTGAGGAAGGATGAAGGGCATGTTCTTAGAAGGGCCCTTGATTTCCTGGTGGGAGGTTTGAGGAGGAGAGGGCGACCGAGGAAGACTTGGAGGATGCAGGTGGAGGAGGAGAGTAAGAGGGTTGGGTTAGGGAGGGAGGATGCGTTGACTCGGGTGAGGTGGAGGGAGGGAGTGAGGGCGGTTGCCACGAGTGTAAGGTGAATCCGGCCACCCCCATGATGGGGATAAAACCGGATTTAAAATCTTGAGCTACTACTACTACTACTACTACTAAATGTGAGTAAGATGAAACAGAAAAGAAAACCGGTCTTAATACTTGTGCTTGACTTGAAATTGAATCTTGTCAGGCCCATGATAGTTCAACCAGATATCATCAGTATAACGTTGCATACATTTCCTTAGGGTGCCGCTTCAAACCTGAACAGGCAACTGACCGCCATGAACCAGCAGTTCTGAGTGGTTGCCATTATTCACATCAACATAGCAACCAGCCAGAAGCGTTGTTTCCAGGCAGTTTACTACCGTTTGAGTTTTAAAGTGACCCCTTATGAAATTTTACAGCAACAAAACCACTGAAATTTCCATTTATTACAATATGGCAAATGGCTTAGATTGAACTGAAAATTTAAAAGTTGATTTGATTTTCTTATTTTTTCTTCACTTTGTTCATTGCAAAAAAGTACTTCAGCTTGGCCAACATGAAGTAGTTTTTGCTAGAAAGCAACACACTTCAAATGTATGAATGTAGTAAACTTGATGATTGATATAGATAAAATTGCAATTTTCCTAAACTCAAGATTGTGGCGTGGATAAGAAACACATCATTCATATTCTTATGTATACTCGTAGTCTAGTGGAATAGCGCAGGATTCCGAATCAGCCGTCTTTAGGTCACAGGTTCGAGCCCCGCTAGGGCCAACGGGTTATGTCCTTAGGCAAGACATTTAATCTAGAGAGCGATATTGGGGAGCTGTAATGGGAAACACTACAATCTAAGTATGGATAGGGTGTGCGCTTGGCCGGCGACTCCTAATTGATGCGAATGATTGTGATGGTGACCTGACGGCAGCGTAATAATAGGCAGAAGCGCACTGATAATTTGTCCATAAGTTTAGTAGCACTATACAAAAGCTGTATATTATTATTTATTATTATTACCCAGGGGGGGACACTCATATATAATGCTGCAGGCATAGCGTGACCAAGAAAAAGGCGAATTAGGGTTGTTTTTAAGGACAGAAGGGTGTATCCGTTGACACCCTTTAGGGTACCAAAAGCAGCCATTTTAGCTCATTTACAAGAAATAGGGTACTTTTTCAAACCCTAGTGTTAAAATGATAACAGTTAATTCTTGATTTAGGTTGTGAATGGTGGAAAAAGGGTATATTTTGGCTTCTGAAACAATCACCCTTTACGGGGTGTTTTGAAAAACTGTGGTCAAGCTAAGCCTGGAACATTATACTTGAGTGCCCCCCCCCCCGGATTATTACTCACTGTGTGCCAGATAGGAGCTTCTATACCATCTAATACTTGACATGCCTGTGATGTGACTGAGTCCACCCCAATACACCAGTACAGTGAATACAGCCACGGCTTATTCACTATATAAATATTGGTAGAGATGTTTTGCTGTTGAAAATCACTGTCAAATGCAAAGGAAAACATATGTTCAATAAGAAATTCTTCCACAGTATGAAGCCATACACCAAAAAGTTCATTACCTGAAGACTTTATCCAAATAATTGTTGCACATTCATATAGCCAAAGGAATGTTCAGTAAGGTCACTCAACTCTGCATACAAATCTATAGGACCCAATGCATTTATTTAAGTCCAGGAGTGTCCGAGATTCAACACTTTCACTAAACATGATGCTAAAAGTGTTCATTAAAGGAGGATTGAAGGTCTTCCCATAATACACTGCAACACTTCAGTGCATATTAAGTAACCTTAGAATGTTCAGCACAGTTTACCTTAAAGGTGTAGGTTCCTATTTTAGGATGTGTATAATTTTCTTTTAACTGATTTACCTTGACCTCTGAATTGCATTGTGCAAGGTTTCGACCTTAGCTTTTGTCTTGTTTTCTCTTCAGAGGCAAAAGAAAGTATGCAACCCTGGGGATGAGGCTGTTATGTAAATACAAAAGAAATGGAAAATAGGCATACCAATTAATTTTACATTTTGTGCTATGTCTCCGAAACTATAAAGAATTTGGAGGTGAAATTTTGGATTCATAATCAGAAATATATGGACTTTCATTTGGCATAAAAAGTGGTTGAGCCATGGGGATGAGAATGTGATCAGAACCTACACCTTTAAGACAGCAAGCATTTGTGTGGCAATGATTTTGAATTGCAGATGTTTCTTATATTGACATAAAGCTGGGATTTCACCCCTTTCAAGGTATCTTTTATTCAGATATCAACTCATCAACAACTTTTCTATGGCAGGTTTTAAATTAGACAATAATAACAGAGCTGCCAACATTGACAGAGCTGCCAACATTGACATTAAGGAATGAGGGAGATCCACCGTGGTCCAGGGGCAGCGCCCCGGCGGGGGTTCAAAGGGGGCAGCGCCCCCTTGAAGCTCGAAGAATTTAGCACTTTAGAGACCCTTAGAACACTTTTGACAGCATTCTTACAACTGTTTATACAACATTAATGACAGTTTCAAAACTTAATCATATTGGGACTAACTAGAACATTTTACCATTTTTTCAATGTGAAATGCTGTACAGAGGTGAAGCTTTTAGAGTTCCTGAGACTGATATCCACTATTTCAGCTTCATTAACCCGTTGGAAAAAACTTCCGATGCGTCTGGATCCAGCGCTTGCCTTCGCGAAAAATCTTTATGTTTTTGTGAGTCCATGTGTCGTACAACGTCGTTCTTACCTCCGAATTTGATCGAGAAATCAGCATTACAATTTGTGCAATATGCGAAATATTCTCCTTTATTGGATTTTCGAATACAAGGGAATTCCTTTGAATACGCATCCAAGAACTTCTGGTAATATTTTTGCGGCTTCTTACCACCACCTCCGGCACTCGTTGGATTTCTCTCGTTCGCCATATTGTTTGTCAGTGCCAATAAAACACCGTATAGTTCGGTAAATCACGTTTGTTTGTTGAGACACATAAAAAAAAATTTCAATTTATTTCTTTTTTAGTCTTTATAAGAGCAATATTTTATAAGATTTACGTTTTATTTCATTACTGTTACTACATTATATTTTTATAAAAGTATTTTCCTACATTTCTTTCAAAAAATCGGAACTGGAGTAAACATTTTCAGGTACAAACAAACGCACACATTGACATTGACTAAACGGTACACGTGGCGAATATAGGGTAAATCATACAACTTTCTATTACGTTACGCTACTTATTACTTTTATATACATAATTATAGAGGGCTTAATGACTTAGTCTAATTTTTTTATTTTGCCAGAGAGGACGGGATGCTCTATACGTTACGCTTTTTTTTTTTTTACGCTAGAGAGACTTTCCGGGAGATTTTTGTTACTTTGCGGGATGTCGGGAGATTGGGTCTAAATCCGGGAGTTCTGCGGGAGAGTTGGCAGCTCTGTAATAACTGCGCACCATCTTTTCTGAGGTCATTGTGTGAATTCGTCAGTGATTATTTTGGACTGCAGCTCCCGAAGAAAAATACATAGGTCCAAATCAATCACCGACGAATTCACACAATGGCTGAAAAATAGATGGTGCAAAGTTATTATTGTCATTAATAACTCCTTCGACATTTTTAACCCCTTTTATATGTAATTTTATGAAGAAATACTTTATTACATGAATATCTTACTCAGAGGTCTACTTATCCCTATAAGTGAATTTTGATCAGTCCAGGCGTGACAATCATCGTGCAAATAATGAACACTTGTGTGTGGTGCATACGCGTGCTTGGTTGGCGTTTTATGAGAAAGTGCATTCAGCGCTAATGACATCACATATGCGGGTCATTATAAGAAGTCATTGTTACCTGATGATGACCACGCAGTTGTTTGCGTAAAATATGAAATAATCTTAATAGATTGGATCGCGCTATCACAAAGGTTATTAATAGGTGTTGAACCATATACCGTTTTGCTTCCAATAAGCGCCCAGGGCCCTTAACAAAGTAATTTTGCATGGGCACATATTTTTTCAACTGACAGGATAATTTTTAAGTAAAAACAACCCCTTTTAAAGCAGGAGGCAAGCACTTCCCTAAATACCACAAAACATCAATAAAATGAAAAGAAAATATATATTGTTGGCGTTTATTACCTCAGATGAATGACCGGAACCTACTGAGTGCCACTTATTTGGTACCATGTTTCACAAAAAATACTTGGGTGGGCGCTTATTGGGGCATGGGCGGTTATTGGAATGAATACGATAATCCTATGGTGTTTACCTTAAGACATTTAGGCCCGTATTCCAGAAAGATGTTTAGCTAAACCACGGTTTTAATTCCCATCAACAGCACGGCTCATTGAACTGTTCCTCTTGAAAGCCACAATGGTGCGTATCATTCCATGACAGTTGATGATCATCAGTTAACCATGGTTTAGCTAAATACCTTTTTGGAATACGGGCCTTTCATTTTATGAATAGGATACTGGATCAAACGCAAAAAAAAAAACAGTTGTAGCAGTAAGAAGCATCTCTTTCAAAGAAAACCACACCCAGATGTCTCATTTGATTGCTAATTCACAAGACACTGTATATGAACATCTTGGTCACCAAAAAAGTTTGAATATAGTTAACTATGTGATCCACTCTTGAGCAATGTAAAAGGAAGATGAAAAACTATGAGGAAGATCAAGCAATGATCTGCCCTATTGTGGATTTGAACCAATGAACACCATCTATTTGGGTCAATAAGGCCAAAAAAATAGATTGTTTGTTTGCCCTCCAGTGGAAAAATTAAAATTTTGGGTGGGTCGGTCGGTTGATCTTTTTTTTTTTTTTTTACTCTTCATATATATTTTAAAGAATGATGTCACTCCATGGATTTTATCGGAAATACCAAGCAATGCAGGGCTTAATCAAATATTGTGGGTCATTATTTAGAGGAAATATGCATTTTATACTACTAAATGTGACTTCATACTGCTAAATTTTACGTTTTCCATCGAAAATATTGAGTTTTCATATTTTACATGTTTGAAGAAAAAAACACCCTAAAATACCCGACCCAAATTTTTGGCATTTTAGGGTCGGTCAAGGAGGGCAAAAAAAACAATTTTTTAGGCCTAAGTCTTACCCCATATCCTTATCTGTGACATGTGAATACTCTGCATTGATGTTTCGTATGTGAAATCTCTGTAAATCCTTTTGGCTAAAGTTATCTTCTGCAGCAGCTGTTTGAACAAAATCTGGAAACTCCTGAAGAACCCACTCTCTTCTATGATTGGATAACCACCAAACCTAACAAGTGTCAAATTATAAATGAACATTAAATAACTGAACGATCTAAAATGTTATTTGACGGAGAATGGTCAATACCATTATCCGAGGGAAAATCGATATGGCGTCAACCTAGTAGCATGCTGCAGCACTGTTGTTTGGAAAAAACTTGCTAAATTTCACATTATTTTTCTGCCTTGGTACCTTTACAACTTGATTAAAGGATTTCATATACACTACTGGACATCCTGCTAACATTCTTAGTGAAAAATGATGATAAAAAACAGAAAAGCATTAATATCAATTTATTCATTTATATGCATTTTTTTAGGTTTATTTTGTAAAAATCAACAAAAACAAACCTCTTTTGAACGATTTACTCTACATAATAAAACAAAATACTGCACATTCCTATCAATTTAAAATGCAACGTTCCGAAGCGCTCAGTGACTAGGAAAAATTGCATCCAGTGCCATGATACAAAATATGTAATGACTCACCCGGAAAAGGGGGACTTTGCAACAGAACACTTTTCAAGAAACAGGTGAAAACAGGCAGCAAAATATAACGAAAATGATAAGAATTACAAGCAGATTTTCTGTTGCAAAATTTGATCGCCTTGATCAATTTCAACAAGTAAGGTGTCATTTTAAAGCTTAGAAAATGCTGCAACAGATGAAATGATAAAATCAAAATTGATACCATATGTAAAGTTCCCCCTTTCGGGGTGAGCCATCACATATATCCAGTGCAATAATAAGATGCAACACCTGGTGCCACATTTTAACACTGTTTTTATGAGCCCAAATGACTTAGGTAATGCAGTTTGATAACATTTTCTTCTAATCAAAAAGAAAAAAAATCATATCAGTCAGAAACAATATGTGACGAGTTTTGATAAAAATCTAAAAAATTTGTAATTCTTAGTTTTCAGGTGAATAGTTTGCAGGTAACCAAGATTTTCTTAAGCCTACATGGACTAGGCTTCGGAAATCTGAAAAAAGTGGCTCCTGGATCAGGGTAAATTGTAAGGATTCTGAAGGGCACCCCATTTCTAGGCAATTTTGAAAGGGCACACTGTTTTAGAAGGCAATTACATGTTAAAGAATAGCATTAGGCATTACTGAGTAATAGGGCATCAAGGCAACTGGTAGGGGCACCGACGGCAAATGCCTTCGGTGCCTTCGGTTAAAATTTACCTTGTCCTGGATCCTTAAAATTTCCAGTTACTGGTTGTATTGCGGATTTTTTTTTTTTTTTAGGATGAATATGTATTGTTTTGCAAAATAGTCTATGTTTCCAATTATTTTCTATTTTGACTCGTACCCGAGACAAACAATTATATATGGCAAGACCTGGACGCTTCTGTAGGGAAATATATTGTTGCAGTCTAATTTTTCTTGTCCCACCGGGCTCAAATAGACAGTAACCATAGGGTAAAAATCGCCTGGCACCCGCTTAAAGAAAAGGTTTGCAGGTAAGAGCATAACAACAGTTGATATAGAGTTTAGCATCAGACTTACTTTCTTTCTACGCTGTGGCCATCACATTGTGGATAGAGAGGATGGTGTGCATTCATTATTTTTGATTTTTTTATGTGTAATTAATTCTCTTAAGATATTTGGAGTCTGGGACTTGACAGGCAATATGCTTATTTCCCAGTCCTCCACAATGTTATATTTTCAGTTTACAATGTTATGTACTATTTTTGATATATTGTTACTGCAATTTTGCATATGTGGAAGAAATCAATTATTATGTTATGTTATTATTATGTTATTTGGAATGGATAACATACCTGTTTTTCTGGAATATCAGTTTCATTAATAACAGCTAAAGTTTGATCTACATAATTGCCCCTGAATGGATTGCCTTCAGGGGGTCCAAACAGATCAAATATGACGGATTTATTGTGCTCTTTGGCTAGTTGCATCAGCTGCTGCAACGATGGGATAGTCTGCTCTCTAAATCTCTGTCTCTCTGAACTGGAAAACCGGTGGGCAGTGTGGAATGGATTTTTCTGTAATAGGAAGTAAATAAGAAACTTTTTAGTCAAATGAGAAAAATATTTGTAAATTACCACCTTGGCAAAAGAATGCCCGTGTTTATTTTCTCAATTCAACACACATGCATCGCATATGTTTTTACCGGAGATATAATTGTACGCTAATTTACTATGATATAAATCATCCAATTTTGTCATTATCATGCATACTGTCCGATATTATCATGTATCGGGCAGCTCAAAGCATGATAATAAGGCAAAAAAAAATTATGTGTGTTTGCCCTTCGCGACCGACCCTAAAATGCCAAAAATTTGGGTCAGGGTATTTTAGTTTATTTTTTTTTCTTCAAACATGTAAAATATGAAAACTCAATATTTTTGATGGAAAACATAAAATTTAGCAGAATAAAGTATCACATTTAGTAGTATAAAATACATATTTCCTCTAAATAATGACCCACAATCTTTGGTTAAGACCTGCATTGCTTGGTATTCATGATAAAACCATGGAATGATATCATTCTTTAAAACAAATGTGAAGAGTAAAAAAAAAAAAAAAAAAGATCGACCGACCGACCGACCCAAAATATTTTTTGGAATAAGTGAACAAGGATGCTGTCTAACAATCCAAATATCCAGAAACTCTTGAGAAATTTTTTTTATTCTACAACAACATTTTACAGTTCTAAAGTACACACTAAAGTTATAATGCAAAATATTGTTTGCAATCACATCTGAATATCTGTGGTCAAGCTCAACTTTGCAAGGGACACCTCAAAAACTCGTCCCAGGGGATGGGGGGGGGGGGGTTAACAGCCTAGGAACTTATAGCAACCAGCCAGAACTACTGCTGGGCGGTATGCCACTGATTGCATTTTGAAGGCTTCCTTAACATTTAATAAATAAAGAAACACTTTGAAATGTCCAAACTTTATGTTTGTGCATCTTCAATATGAAGAGCATATAATATGTGAAATTTGGTATCATTTGAAAGCTTACCCTTTGATCTATAGCTTGAACACCAACTATGCTGCATAGCCCTTAATATATTTTGGATATTTGGCGGCCATTTTGAATATAATTTGCAGCTATTTTGATTATTTCTAAAATTTCAATTTTATGTATAAATATTGGTAACATGTAATATTTAATTAAAATAAATGGATAATTGGACCAAGAAGCATAGTTTTATTAACCACATGAGATCAAAATAGGGTGAAAATGGCGGCCATTTTTAAAATCAAGATGGCCGCCATCTGTCACCCCTTGGTGATCTCCAGCAATTTTTTTCTTGTTAATTGCATGGAATGCACTTAAGATTCCCAAATAGGTGTGATGCTTTAATCATTGAAAGCACATGGGATTACATAAGCCACCAGACTATATAGTATTTATGACCCAAGTAAAGATAGACTGCATGGTGCAATCCCAAAAATTGAATTAAAAAATAAATTCAGGGCTGAAAGGGTTAAGTAATTAGCTTTATAGAGTGTGCTCAAACATCTCTATCATTGAAGAAGGGTTAACTGAAGTATATAGTACCGATAGGCTATTGATCTTGTTTCTCTCACACAGAAAAGTGCAAATATTGGTGTGTACAGTTCACACTGATCACCAAACACATATTTAGCATGGTCAAGGGGAATGAGTCAGATGTTGGAATATTGATTTGAAATTACAAGGAAATAAAGGCATAAAATTCAATTCTCATATCTCAGGAATCAAATGACAATGATGGCCTTATGAAAACACTGCATAATTTTTAATGCACAATTATATTGTAATGAAACATCAAACTTGAAAATGAACGACATGTGACTCATTCCCTTTATCATGTCACGAATGTTATCTGTTTCCAACAAACACAAACAAAATCAGGACAACTTAAATGTGTTGTTACCAAGGAATTTTTATAGGGGAATCGGGATACGCTGCTATTTTGTGTCGCTCATGGAGCAGAGTTATTGTACCTCAGGATATATTCGGATTTTTGCCCGATATCCAGGCAGATTACGTAAATCTTCACTTGACGCATATACAACATGTGCATTTTGTTTCACGCCCAAACCGTGTCTGCGCTTCAAGTAGCGTGCATTGCGACTTGCTCTGATCAAAGTACGCCAATTTTCCCGCTAATCCGTTGCGAAGACTTTCGAAGTGTGGCACGCGGAGCCGTAAAATACCGGAGGTACAATAACTCACCCTCCATGAGCAACAATTCAAGATGGCTGCCGTCCCATAGGATTTACACGGTGGTGAAATCAAAATGGCGGCGAGTACCGGTTCCCCTATAAAAAATTCTTGGTTGTTACTGGCTAATGATAGTAGAAGTTCTAAAATGACTAGCTAGATGTCAACAACTATTTAGTATTTAAAAGTGATATTTCCTTTTTATTTCCTTGTTTTCTGTTGATTTTGGACAGCTATAGACCATTCCTATAATTGATGTACTCCCGCCGTTGATGGGGTTAATTCACAGAATCAGACAGAGAATCGGAACTCAGGACGAGGCCAAGTATGATATGACCCTACTTGGCCTCCTTCTGAGTTCTGATTCCCCGTCCGATTCTGTAGATTTACCCCATCAACGGTGTAAGTATGTCAATTATAGGAATGGTCTATACTTAGCTTTATTCTTACTTTTTCTGCGTTCTGTGGAAACAGTTACATGCTATTTGAAACAACTGCTAACATACCTTTATAAACCAAGAGCCAGCATCTAGCATCTGTAATTCGGCAAATGTAAATAATTCTGGTCTATCTTGAGTTCTATTGGGGAATATCTGGTGGACATTTGTAGTTCTTTCTAACGTTTCATCATGCATTAAGAATGGAATACCGTCTAGACTGTGTGATAAGAAGAATGAGTAAAAGGAATAAGAAATGCTAATTGTTGCTATATTATTATACAAATATTGACTGCTTTGAGGGGCATGGTTAAAATTATTTTCCCAAGGTGATCTCAAAACCATATAATACATGAATATGCCCAAAGCGAAGCTGAGGGCATATTCATGGCGAGGTTTTGAGATCACCAAGGAGAAATAATTTTAACTGTAGCCCGAACAAAAAGCAGTCAATATTAAGTTTATATACCAAATAGATTTTTGTCATCTGGTTGGTTAAAAGAACCATTTTAACACTTAAACCGCCCGATGATAATTTAAGATATATGTTTTTCCTTTCAATGTTGACCGCGCCATATTGTGCGTGCAAGATAACAAGGTTATGCACTTACGCAGCGCTTGTTTGACCATGAGTACTTATAGTAGCACGTGTGAAGCTCGAGTTTCGTGCCGCAAAATACATTGAGCGGGCCTACTGAAAACTATGCCCCGGACATAGTAAATTTATAGGGCCTACTTAAATCCAAGCCCTCACTTTTAACCAATCAGAGGACAGGAATCTATATATGAGGTATTTAATACATGTAATGTATTTTAAAGTTCTACCACACAACACAAATGACAGTTTGAGAAAAAAGACACTGCCCATCCAGGATTCGAACCTAGGACCTTTGCATTACTAGCGCCATGCTCTTACAATTGAGCTAAGAATCAGATGGGAAAGAATGGTTGATTTTTTTCTATTGGTCTTAAGTCCTTTTGTTGCTTTATTGCTACCGAAAATGGGCTTGTTAACCATTTCAAGTTGACATTGTGTGCCATTCAATATTTGGCATATTTTTGTTTTTTCCTTTAGCACCAAACTGGAATACCATACTCATGAAAAGTTCTCTAATAGCCATAGATTTACAGGGGAGATACCGGACTTTGTATACCAGCCCATGTAATGGCGTCGTCAACCATGGAGCTAAAATTGGGGTATTCGGGTAGGGTACACTTGGTTGCCGCCAAAATCAAAATCAACTCAAGTGCGAAAATCAACTCAAAGAGTGCTGAGAATTGGTTGTGTGTAGGGACAAACCACGCAAATAATACTTTAAGCGAATGACACGCAGGCACACACCCAAATGTGAGCACGTGCTTTTAATATTCACGCATTATGACAAGATGCGATAAATTATCGGTAAAACCTGAAAACCCCAATTTTGTCTCCGTACCAGAATAAAAATCTGTAGGACCAATGGGACAATATCATATCAAAATCAACATTTGCACCCAATGTTGCAGATACTATTCAAGCCACTCAATTAATCAATCAATCACGCCATACGATAATCAACTCATAATTGCACTCTGCTTACCTTATTCTAACATCACTTTCAAACCCATATATATCGTATGTAGCAGCTTTTTGGAAGGAAAGCACTGTGTTTTCTGGGGCAAGCTGTTGAAACATGAAAAAACAATAACATGTGTGTAATTATAGTGTGCAACACCATGTTTAACATTATACAAACTTTAAATGTTGTCATAACCATTAATTATATGTTACACAACCTGTTTATTTAAAATTTACCATCAAAGTGCATAAAATTCCTGTAAAGTCTGTTTGTTTTATTTTGAGATACAGAGAAAAATGTGTTCTAAAAGTTGTATTCTGAGAAAACGGAGATATGTTTTCATATTTGAAATTGGTAAGCAATTTAAGGTAAAACACCGGGCCAGGAGCTGTCTTTTACGGCGCTCTTCTTAATTGCTCTCCTCGATTGCTCTTGGTGAGCAATTTGGTGCTCCTCATAGAATGTAAGGTTTCTGATCTTTATTGCTTTATAAGCCCTTGTTTTGCTCTCCTTATGCTCACCTAAAAATCTTCAGGGGAGCCATTTAATGCTCCCCTAGAAATTTCAAATTTCAGTTTCTGTAATACACAATACTAGTTTTTGTTTCAACTCAAAATTATTTGAAAAGTACCATTTTCTAGACAAAGTTAAATTCATCTTCATGTTTTGTAGGTTTTATATATTGTGACATGCCACGCTTCATAGAATCTTAGCTCCACTTCAATTTTCAGTGTATCATACGAACTTGAAACAAGTACCATTTTAAAGCTGAAAGTAGATGTTCTTTTTATTCACGATCCACTTTTCATCCTCAAGGTCACCTCTATCAAAATTGAGACTTTTAGCTGGTAAGAATCCTTGACTAGTTTATATTACAATCCCCAAACCATTATTTCAAATGTGTTTCCATTTGTGAGAAAAGTTAGAAAATGTGTCAATTTCTAATTACTGTCGGGGCCTCGACAGTAATTACACTACAGTAGTCAATGGGGATTTTTAAAATGTTGAAAATCTTGTAACTTGAAAACGAATTGTCGAAATCAAGTGAAATTTTCAGACTAAATTTATGTTGTATTCTTCTTTTCATTTAACTAAAAAAGAGGTGAGGTTTTTGTAACACCAAATCATGAATTGCACCTTTAATAACTTTACATACATAATATCAGACATTATCACACTGAAACAATAAATATTGTGATTACTAACACAACTAGTTTCAGAGTTTGTCTAAGTAGAACAAGTCATAACAAAAACGTGTCATTGTCTTGGCAATTTCCTGCTCATTTTCTTGGTATTTAAATCTGATTCAAACAAAGTCTGTACTATTATCAAAACTAAATAGGCAGGAATTATGAAGCTTTTCTTCATCCAGCCGCAAGTTAACATTAACCCACATACACGCGTGCTGTAGATACTGATGCACGATTTGCAGGCACAACGCGCGCTGCATCTCTTGCATTTGCGCTGTGTTCAGCTATGCACACGCTTATCTGTATCAATGCACGATGTGAAGAGGCCTGCCTATTTGGTGTTGATCATAGTAGTATATAGCCCCGGAGGGGCTACTCAAATATGGTTTGGGTAGGGATGTGCCTCTGGGAAATTCGGAAAGCCGTCCATCCAAATACCAATTTTTAAGAAAAATTGACCCATCCATATACCAAATCTTCTAAATTTTGACCCAAATTTAATCAAAAATCTCCTTTTTTCTGTCCAAATTTGCTATATTTTGGCAAAATTTCACAAACCAGTCTTATGCTGCTTTCATACTTTTGTAGCTTTGTCACTTTGTAGCTCTGTTGTCTGTTTCATTTCATACTTTTGTAGCTTTGCAGTTTTTTCACCAAGTTGCAGTTTTGCCGCTTTATGTCGCTCTGAAAGTTGAATTCATTTCAACTCGGAAAATCTTGTCATGTGACAAAATATTGCCGATATCGATTAGCACAGCACACATGTAGCTTTGTCGCTACGGCAACTGGAAGCAGCAAGTTTTTGCAAAAAATATACATCATAATAATATTTATTCAAATCACTTGCAATTTACAAACATTTAAAACAATTTACATATGCGTTGTTATAAAACAAGGATTATAACTTTACATGAATATTAACAAAACAAATTACAATAACAAAATGCAAGCAATTTAGGAAAAATGAATGGGTTTAGTGAAACCCAAAACACCAAAGTGCTCACTTATCCTGTACGTTTAAAAACAAACATTTTTGAAACAAAGTAAATTAAACAACAACATTTGAACCCTATATGAGGGGATGAAAATGAATTAATTATACAATTGTATGAAAAATGACCTACATTCAGATTTGAATATAGAAAGATCATGGCACTCTTTGACATCAGAAGGAAATTCATGCAACAACAAAGCTACAAAACTACACAAGTATGAAAGCAGCATTACTCATCTTCCTGATACAGATTGAACATGTTGATGCAATTCACTATTTATAAAATACATTAGTTGAATTAAGTATGAACAACTGTTGACAATAACTAGAAAAATGAATTATATTTGGTGTAAATAACCTCATCAGTTTAATATAAGGGCCAGTCTTTCAAATTTATCAACCAAATTTAAAATACAAAGGAAAATGTAAGTGTTCATATAAAAAACTTTATTCAGAAAATGAAGTTTTAGAAAATGCAAATTTTAGAAAAATATCAAATAATTAAAGATGTACACTGGTGTTTTACAGATGAAAGAAAGGTATCTATCTTTTTATCTGTTTTCCAAATAAGCCTTGGAAACTTAATGTTGTGTGAATATTTTGAATAAAATCAGTGGCAACATTCAGAAAACAAAATAATGCACATGTTTCCTTCATAACATCTTTAAAATTAGAAAAGAGAAAACGAAAGAGTCAGGCATGTAACTTGTATTCACATTCCAAAGTTTGCATTAAAGCAAAGACAATACTGAGTTCATATGAAATTAAACCTGTGGTAGATTGTATAGATATCTATGATGCACAAACGTCTAACAAAAAAACTAGTTGAATGACATGACAACAACAAATACAAGTATCATTTATATGTTCAAAGTTACCCCAGCACACCCTATTAGTTGACATCCCAATTTCATATGTTTGAAGTCAAAGAAAAGCCTTGCGGATCTACAACCGAGATAATTATCAAATCTCGAAAAATGAACTCGCTGGTGCTTTATTATCATCATTAATGTTCCAAATAATCTCAGCTTAACCTATTAATAGTGTTTCACCTCTGCATTGCATTTTATATATTACCATCATTGATACAAGTTACCCATTCCAAACTACCCCAGGTAACCCTATCACTTCTGTATTATATGATATCATCATCACTAGTTATACTGAACACCGCCAGAAGAAATAGGGCATCGTCATTAAAAGGTTAAACATATTGCATCTTAAGATTAATTACCATTCATGGAGGAGACGGGCTGGAGACAGCTCAATAATTGCGATTATAAGTACTAGGTCTTCTAGCAGTGTTTTTTCATCAAGACATAAAATTCAAGGTGCATTTTCTAAAAATGCAAGGTATTACCACTCTATTCTACTAAAAAGCAAAACAAGCTAATGGGTTTCCAAAAATTGTAGGGACACATGTTTGCTAACCTGTTAAAAATTCCAAGATTTTAAATTTGGTATGCCTAAGCTTCTCTAGGGTTTTGTGCTTTTCAGCGGGTGTTCTAATCATGTCTAGAACAGCTCTTCACTGTTGAAGATGGTGGGCCATTATTAGAGACCGATTTTCAACATCAAAATTTGCACAAAATTGCCACATAATTTTGCAGCTAATTGAAGTGGGTGTTCTATATATCAATGCAAAGGGTACACCTTGGGCTTTTAGATAAAGATATCATATTGCAAATTATGCTGATGATTGTGCTAATTAGCTCATGAATAATTAATGAGATAAGAGTAAATTTTGGCAAATTTCTGCTAAAATTTGAGTTTAATACAATGGACAATTTCATGTACACACATAAAAATGTTTTCATTTAAATGAATATAAGTTAGGACTTGTAATTAGTCTAAAAATTATTATTATAATAATATTATGTAGGATTACATTCAAAGGGCGCTGTTCAACTTACATTAACATAAGCACGGTTGTCCACCCCATCCCTAGATTTCATACATCATACCATATTGTCTGCACATAGTTATACTTTCTGTAGTCAAAAGATATGTTTCTGAATCCCACTGCACAGCAATGATCTCAATTTATAACAAAATCTCATCTGGTAAGGGGGTATCAAAAAGTTTTAAACTTAAACAAGAAGAAATAGAGTCAGGAACGTTATTTATTATGAGATACTTGCATCTTTACATAGTCAATGTGCAAAGTAACACATATTTCCCACGTTTAACTGACTGACCACACACCATTATTGTAGGGATCCTCTCTATTGAAAAAAGCTGTTTTTATATTTCAATGAAAATCAGCATATTTAGGCCGGTCATGTTATATTACGTCATTATGACGTCATCCTTTGTCCGATTCAATAATTTTGGTATTAATGGAAAGAGGAAACCCTACCCTTTGTCAAGGCATCAAACGACTAAACTTGTGTCATTTAGATTTACTGGGCCCTGTAATCGTTCAAATGCAGGGACTTAATTACACTGCATCTCTCAATTCCCACTATGCAGCTTACGTAATAAGTGGGTGGGTAGATGATATCACCACCTGTAATGAAAGTTAAACTACTTATGAGACTGTTTCTGCACCATAATGTACATAAAAATGGCTGACTATTCTGACAAAATTTCATTGATATATAGCTCCATCCATTCTGGGTAAAGTTTAAAACTTTTTTGATACCCCCTCAGTAGCACGAGGATAATTAGGCCAAAATATTTCCTTTCCTGTTTATTAAACATATTTCCCATAAAAAAAAGAAGTTTTTTTTAATTTATCAAGAAAACGGATCTGAAAAACAAGTCCAATGCGTTAACCACAGAACCATTGGAGTTCTCATCAGGTGGCCATAAATAATTTAAACCGATTTATCAATGATGTTCAAAGAGCTGGTTTCTTGGAAAAAAAATAAATACAAAATTACAAGCAAACGGAGAACAAGGATTTATAACATATCATTCTTTTAACATGACATTAGGTGACAAGACTCTTATACTTGCCACAGGTTTATTAACACTTTGAACACAAAATTAATTGGATCTTGGATTTGGAAATAAAATGTATAGAATTAAAGGGATTGATTAATCTTTTGTGGGATATAGATAATTAGTTATTTTACCACTTTCCTGGTTTCAATACTTTTTTTAAACAAATACACCTACAATAAAATTAATTCATTATATTTATTTTGCTAACTGTTAGACAAAATCAAATATTTTGTATTGAATAGAAACCCCTGTTCAAAATAGTTTGCTTCTAATGAGTCTTGCAAAGTGGCTGTTGGCTCAATTAACATTTATACTACATTCATGTTTCGGCAAGTTTTTCATTCTGAAAGTAAAATCCAATTTCCACAATTTTGCTATACTCTATTGTTGCAGCAGATTGAAACTCTCTTCACTAAAATGCAAATTTTTAATACAGTTTATTTTCAGTAATTAAAACCTATTTTGATTGGAATCTAAAAATTGTGATCACATCATGCCTGACAATTGTCAAAATATGATTTTTAATCATTAAAGGATTCATTTTGAAAATTGCTTAGCAACTTTATGCATCATAACCTGGTAAACTAAAACAAAGATTGATAGTCAAGATTGTATTGGGCTTACAGGATACAAAAGATGTTAAAATAAGCTTGTACTTCCTTGAATCATACACACATAACATTTTCAACACCTTTATATGCACCTCAATTGTGGTATTGTGGTATTATGAAAAGTTTTAAATATCCTGAGCTAATTTTAGTTTAAGGCTAATTTCCATAATTTTCTGTGAGTGTCTATAAATTCCCAAATTTAATGATTGTTGGAATTAATGAATTTCAGTTCTGTAGTTTCATTCCTTGACTACAACTCAAAGAGTTCACAAAATGTCACTTACACAGCGCTCCCAGCATTTCAAGAAAACAAATTCCTTGTTTTGTTCCCAAACTTTTCCCTGATGAACTCTCAAAATTCCATGACAATTATTGCAACTCATTTTGTACAGTCACCGCAGGGCCTTGGTCTTGGATGTTAAGTGTCTCGGTCTTGAAAGGCTGTGGTCTTCAATGTTGTTTTGGTACGGCACAAAATACAAGAGTCTAACTGCCCTGACTTTTCCGATTTTATGCATTTTTATCAAATTCCGACTTTTCATTGAATGAAACAAGCATGGTTCGCGAACCAGTAGTCTTGCCTGCATATTGACCGCCTACTGAATTGACCGCCTTCTTAATCATTCACAGTTGTGGGGTGGAATAGGATAGGGTAGGAGTAGGGTATGCGTATTGAGCGCTTCCTTAATAATTATTCAGTGCGTGTTAATTCCCTCAGATTTGGTAAACAAGCGGGGTTCATGAGTTATGACCTTGACCTCAAAATGACCTTGGATGACCTCAGCTCAGGTCAACTTTTTGAACAATTTTGGAAATTTGACCCCAGATGACCTTTTGACCTTGACAGTGGGTCAAGTGCTTTCTATGGTCTAAGTTTAATCCATGTGGGGTCAAGTGTTCATGAGTTATGAGCTTGACCTCAAAATGACCTCGGATGACCTCATGTCAAGTTTTTGAACAATTTTTGAAATTTGATCTCAGATGACCTTTTGACCTTGACTGACCTTGACCTTGGGTCAAATACTTTCTATGGTCAAAGTTTAATCCATGTGGGGTCAGGGGTTCATGAGTTATGAGCTTGACCTCAAAATGACCTCGGATGACCTCAGGTCAACTTTTTGAACAATTTTAAAAATTTGACCTCAAATGACCTTTTTACCTTGAATGACCTTCACCGCACCCCAAAAAAAGGCGCGGCGCGTGTGCTAATCCTGAACCCCTTCATGTAACCAAGTTTCATTACCATAGCCCTTATGGTTTAGGAGATATACTTAAAATACCAAATCACGCATAAATTATGCAAATTAGGTACTTCATATGCATAGTTTGCATTCAAATTGTACGCAGCGCCAGTTCAGCTCCAACCCTACCCACTCACCAAATATCATCAACATAGGGCATACGGTTTCCGAGATTTGCTCCGGACAAGAAATGTGGACGGCGAACGGCGGACAGTTTTAAGGAATGGTATGTCTCTTCTGAAAAATTTTCAGGCGAGACAAAAATGAAATAATTATCCCTTATTTCCCTGATGGGCTAGGAACCCAGCTACGCTTTCCATTTCATTGTATGCACGCTTGCATCGGCTTAAAGAAAAGCCCATGTTACAAGAAGCGGACAAAGTATACTTTAGGTCCCATCCGAAATTTTAGGATTAGGGTTTAAGGTTAGGGTATGTTTAGGGTAAGGGTTAGGGTCAGGTCCAAGTTAGTGAGTTGGGGTTGGGTCCCAGGTGAAATTTTTGATGGGACCTAAAGTATACCTTTTCCCAAGAAGCTTATTTTCTTCACATACATACCATTTCGGCGCCTTTATGCGCCATAATTAGCGGCCGCTGTGGTAGACTATTATGTTCCAGCATACATGGAGTGACAAACAGAAGTGGGCACAGGTAGACAAATAATAGCAGCAACGAATACGCAACAAATGTTATCCAACGGAAAAAGAAATACATACCATTTCAGCGCCTTTATGCGCCATAATTAGCGGCCGTTGTGGTAGACTATTATGTTCCAGCATACATGGAGTGACAAACAGAAGTGGGCATAGGTAGACAAATAATAGCAGCAACGAATACGCAGCAAATGTAATCCAACGGAAGGCTGTCATGAGGTAAATACAATGGGAGAAAATGTTAATGAATAATGTTAATGAAAAGGTAATACTACATCCATTAAAAGTAGGATGGACTTTGCCTACCCATCACCCTGTCCATGGCATAAAATAAATCTATACATAAATCTCTTACTAACCAGTATAAGAAAAGAGAGATAAGAGTACTTTTCCAGCTAGGGGCCAAGCCTTCCTACCACTCAACCCATGGCATACCCTAATCTCTGAAGTACAAATCATTACATGATTACAATTCTGTAGATGAGGCACTTTCCATCATATCTTAGCTAGGGCCCAAGCCCTTCCTACCCCAACCCATAACATTGGGCCCACACAGTGGCGTAACCAGAGGGGGGCAGGAGCCCCCCATGAAAAAATGTCTGCCCCCCCAAATGAAATCAAGAAAAGTACAAAAGTACAGAGTTTCAATAAAGATAATGTAACTGTGCAAAATTTAACCCTTTTATGGGTTAGTTTTTCAAAATTTTCCAAAATTTGCGCCAAAATAGCGCAAAAATTAAAGAAAATCTCTGGTTTTCACCAAAATTGTACAAATTATTATAATTTTTCGCAAAATTTAGATGATTTGCTACATGAAAATTTTGGGGTGTACCTTTTTGTGTCTGAACAAAAACTCTTTCGCCCCCCTGCAAAATTGTCTTGCCCCTGCTCGCCCCCTCAACTGAAAATTTCTGGTTACCGCCACTGGGCCCATATTATACCAACCTGTGGATGAAATACTTTTCCATCATATCCCAGCTAGGGGCCAAGCCCTTCAAAACTCCCCAACTATGGTTTTAGGACCACTTTCCACATCTAAATCTCCTAATGTATAAAATTACTAAAATATCTTAGCTAGGAGCCAAGCGCTATACTACCACCCCATCTGTGGCATAACACCCCTATCCACACATATACATCCATTATTTTGAAATATATTATTTTTGTTATTAGAGATGCATCTGGACCTAATGGGTGACCAGAATAAAGATAGTATAAACTGACCTAAACTAAACTAAGGCCAAAAAAATAAATTGTTTGATTGTCCATAGATGGCCTTGATTGTGATGGGTCGGTTTTGTTTTTTAACACTGGCACTATGGCATTCCACCAGTCTCGCCATATGCTCCGTCCACCTGCACTATTCCCAGCTTCTCCACATATTCTACAGAAACATCACTTAACAAGTCCTCCATTGTTTATTTACATCATATGTGCCGTATCGAACATCAACAATTGTCTCAAGTGGATACATTTTAACTCGGCATGTGTGCAATACTTTTCCGTGGGCGCCGCCATTGACTGTCAACAGCGCCTCATACTAGAGACCGTAGCGCATTCAAAGAGATGGTACAGTGTGGTTGGCGCAACAAATGTTAAATATTGCACACAGGCAAAAATAAAAATAGATTCAAAACAACATCTATTAATCTTCTAAATATAAAAATAACTGCTACAATATATATTAAAAGGAATAAAGACAACTTATGTAAATAAAGATTAAAATGATAATACAAATTTTTTCACTGACATTTATTTTATGTTGATGTAGTACATTAAGTATACTGTATGCTATATCTGAGACGAATTTGTCTTCCGGATTTTATGTTTGAAGGATGACAATCAACCGGTTTTGAGACGACATAGGTATTATCGGATTTATTTTGACAGATTTGGGCATTTGTTCATCCATTTTAAATTTCTTTTACGTAATTTTCCATTTTTCCCTAAAATTTAAAAAAAAACTTTAAAAAAAAAAAAAAGTAAAATGGTTGGGGCGTCAGAATACGGTTGGGCGGACAAGGACAATCAAACAATTTTTTTTGGCCTAACCTAAATCCCTTAATATCAAGATTATACTGACCTGTGGATGAAGTGCTCTTCCACCATATCCCAGCTAGGGGCCATGTTAGGAAAGTAAGCAACACAACAGCTATGATTTGTAATATTGGTGCTGTCACCTATAATGCAAAAAAAAAAAGACAACTGGTTATTTTTTACACATTTTGAAGGCTAATCTGAACCCTAATAGTTTATCTGTTATTACATTTCAACTAGGTGAGATGTGTACATGTTTCCTTCGAACCTCAGTCACTCATCTCAATTACCTAAATATGATGGCTCACCCCGAAAGGGGGGACTTCGCAGATGATATTAATTTTTTTTTTTTCATTTCATCTGTTGCAGCATTTTCTAAGCTTTAAAATGACACCTTACTTGTTGAAATTGATCAAGGTGATCAAATTTTACAACAGATATTCTGCTGGAAATTCTTATCATTGTCTTTATTTTTTGCTGCCTATTTTAACCTGTATCTTGAAAAGTGTTCTGTCACAAAGTCCCCCTTTTCGGGGTGAGTCATCACAAATGTGTGGCAGCCAGCAAACTGTTGGATCTCTTAATCCCATACAATGTGTATGAAAATGATTAGTACTCAACTTTGTGATTTTTTTACACAAAATCTATAAATGTTAGCATAACTTTGTTCACTAATATAAAAAGATCAATTCAATAGCTTCCATTTAAAAAAAGAATTTTGAAAATTGATGCACGCAATCGGAGTTTACGTCAGTTAGAAGAAATTGTGTCTTTTTATAAACTCGCCACGGGTAATAAATAGCTTTATGCCAAAGCAAGATATCCAAATTGTAAGTGTTTAACACGTGGTTAGTCATGTGGAATAGCCCAAGACATTTGACGTAAAATTGTTTCTCATACAGCATCAAAGCCACAAATTATAAGGAAATGGGCAGAATGAATGTTGTGTGGTGTGTTTTTTTCCCTAGACAATTTTCAAATTGAACCGAGCATATAAGTGCATGATTTGCCAATTTGCGACATCAGAAATTTATTGATAAATGACAATGAACATGCAATAGGCATCACACAGGACTATTGCAAATAAATATTTTAATAGATCAAGCATTTTTGCAAATTATTTACTGCCATGAACTTAGTTTGTGAAAAAATGTATAAAGAGACATCTTTATTTAAATAAAGGCATATAACCAGGGAGCAATCGGCCCTTTTTTTTAATCTTCATGCTATTTTTAGTTACACCATCTAAATTGGTAGGTCTTGAGAAGTAGTTTAAGCA
>JXSR01S034738.1:19876-36543 GCA_000969725.1 Ophiothrix spiculata
GCGGGTCTGCAAGGTGGGTCTGCGGGTCTGCAAGGTGGGTCTGCGGGTCTGCAAGGTGGGTCTGCGGGTCTGCAAGGTGGGTCTGCGGGTCTGCATTTTAGGGGAACCGGGGAAAGCCCATTGAGTGAGTGCTGTAGAAATCAAAAGAAGATATCTGACCTTCCCAACATGCCTTGCTTCCAATGGGATTCTTGGTATGGGTTATAATAAGAGGAATTAGTGATAAAACATGTCTGGAATGCAAAATTGGGATCATGTGTACTATATTGCGCCATGTTTTATCACTATTTCCTCTGATCACAACCCATACGAAGAATTCCATTGGAAGCAAGGCATGGTGGGAAGGTCCTGGTATCTTTTGTAGGAGTCCATCTAGATGGACTAATGTGTGTTTGATGCGGTGCCTAGCATCAAAGGTTTTAACCAGCAGCTATACTGTAAAAATGTTTAAGAAGACTGAAAGAACCACTTTAAAAAATAAATTAAAATCTACTGTCAGTACCCAAAGGAAATCCAAACGGTGACAGAAAACAAACAACAAACGAAGACAAAAAGTTAAGTCTGCAAAAAGAAGTATGTCTCTATTGTGGCAATGATGCCTCCACCGACAATCAGCCCATCCCCAGTTCCAACTTTCATGAATTAAAAATGTTTGTAAATTTTGAATCTGATGTCTAGAATTTATGATAATTTTTCATATATTTCTTACCATGCACTTCAAAAAACTTGTCATTTTAACTCCTGTTTTTGTCTCTTTTATCTTTTCAGCAGCAGTCATATCCACCCATTAGAAGTATGCCACCCCCTAGTCCAAGCAATACCTGCTCCGGTAGCACCGGCTCGGGGTCATCATCACAGCAACATTCGCCACATTCACAAAGTTCCACACAAAGTAGTCAACAAGGAATAGAGAAATTAAGCAAGACAAACCTCTACATTAGGGGCCTTCCATTATCAACCACAGATGATGATCTTGTCAACCTTTGTGGGCAGTAAGTACCATTCTTTTGTTTTAACTAGATCAGGGGTTTGCAAATTAAGCAAGACAAACCTCTACATTAGGGGCCTTCCATTATCAACCACAGATGACGATCTTGTCAACCTTTGTGGGCAGTAAGTACCGTTCTTTTGTTTTAACTAGAGCAGGGGTTTGCAAATTAAGCAAGACAAACCTCTACATTAGGGGCCTTCCATTATCAACCACAGATGACGATCTTGTCAACCTTTGTGGGCAGTAAGTACCGTTCTTTTGTTTTAACTAGAGCAGGGGTTTGCAAATTAAGCAATAGGCCTACAACCTTTACGTTAGGTACCTTCAGTTATCAACTACAGAGGATGATCTTGTCAACCTTACTTTTGTGGGCAGTAGGCCTAACTAGATCAGGGGTTTGCAAATTAAGTAAGAAAAACCTCTACAACAGGGCTGTCTATTATTAAATATTGTCAACCTTTGTGGGCAGTAAATGCATTCTGTCAAGCCTGTATCCAGGGGGGAGGGTGTGCCGGGATGTTGTATCACCACCCTTCCGAAAAAAAAATGATAATGTACAAAAAAAGTCCACAAAAAGAACATCAAAAGCACCAAAACATCAGCAAAAAGATTTTTTTGAAATAAACTACTACACAAAATGCTTGTAAAACCACTGAAATTTTTTTTTTTGCTTGTCGCTTTTCAAAACCACTGAAATTAGTTTAGGGTCAATGAAAATTTGACCTCTCAGAAGGTCCACTTTTTGAAACTGCCGCACCCCTGAAAAAAATTTGTGGATACGGGCCTGGCCTGCATACTGTTCTCAACTGCATCGAGGGTGTGGGTGTGAGTGTTAGTATTGGGGCTTGAGCTATTCCTCTCCCTCCCTTCCTCTCACTGCTGAGTCCTAAATCTCTTGAAAATGTCAGATTTAAGTTCTTTTATTTTCCTTGCATCATAAAATTAGGTCTTTGATTTCAGCTGTATTTGATTCACCTATTTGCTTCAATTTCTCTTCATCACATCCATCTTTACTAAACAGATGGCCAGGTGAGCACTCAGAAATCAATGAAGAAAATAGCACAAAAGATGAATGGCATACTCCTGGCTGCAATACATCGTGTGCACTGAAAGAGAAGGTATCGGGTGTATCCCATCATGCATTGCTTCCTATGAGATTGTTTGCATAGTATAAGCGGGAAAATTGTCTGTGTTCTAAAAGTTGAATTTCATGTTCTATCCGTGATAAGAATATCATGTGGATTTTCATGTAAATTGACTATCTGGGTAGCGTTGGCCGTGCAAAAAGCGAGTGTAACGGGAAATCTAATTTCTGTTTTTTCCTCTTCTTCATTTCCGTTGTTTTCCATATCGTGGAAAACTTTTTGAGCTTAGCATAGTATTAAGTGATTAAATGCCCGAAATCAAAATTGATTGTCATAGGCTTACACTTACAACATGTTTCATCACTAACTACTTGCATAACCAACTATGTCAGTACCTCTTCACTAAATTCAATAAATTTTCAGCATACCTTTATGTTGTACTTTTCTTATTATTTAGCTACAAATACATCAGAATCATGTATTACACCTTGAATTTGTTAACTTATAGAATACTGCCCTCTTAAAAATCTGTACACAGAAATTAAAAAAATAATTATTCTGCTTGGGGACATCGGCACTGATAACGAGGCCAGGTGTGGTATCACGTAATGCATCGTAACTAATTGACATGAAGATACGTATGGAACGATATAATGTACATTGGGAATGATAATATGCAATGGTACAAAAAATTACTTTCATGTTTCTTCACATACCAGCTCATATCAGCACAATCATTATTTGAACAGTTTCTGTTGTTCAAACTGGGTTAATTTGTCGTAATGTGACAGAAATTTTGAACATGGCACCAGTATTCTCTGAAGATTTTTGATCATGTGCCAGATAACCAGATATTATTCTGATTGTACATTTTAGCTAGAATCGTGCAATAAGACATGTATTTAGCCTCGTATGTTATTTCTCAGAGGTTCCTGTAATGCTTTGGGCTAATGAAGGCAAAGTAAAACATATTTACGTTCTCGTCCCCCTCTTGCTTCCTTTTTTGAAGATTTTTCAAATTTCCTTTTATTTTGTAAATTTTCAATCATAAAATATTTTTAAGAAAGCTACATTTATTCTAGCTCCATGCAAAATGTGTAATGAAGCATTTCAGGTGAGTTTTGTGATCACAGCTGAAACTCTCAAAACAAGAAAATAAAACAAAACTTTTTTTAAAAAGGCCTCATTGTTTTCATAGACATCATTTTGCACACCTATTATGCCAAAATGGTGCTAAATCAGGTGAATTTAGTGTAGTTTACTGATAACAAAAATAAATAAAAAGCCCCTCTTACTCACTTTTTTCCAAAACCTGGATGAGAAACATAAAATTTTATTTACTCTGGCCTACTAAATCATAATTTACAAGAGTAAGAAGGCCTACAAGTGGAAGAAAAAAATCTTGAATTTTGATGTTTTGAGCATGGTCATTTTCTTAATTTAAATTCAGAATTTTACATATTGATGTCTTTAAAAAGTTCAAAAATAATAGATCATTAATTTGCTCTGGACAAGAGTTTGCATTAAAGACTGCCATTATTTTAATTATGCACTCAGCGATATTCCATACCCTTGCAAGATTATAAGCCTGGAATATTTATGATTTGAAATAAGCTTGGAGCAAGATGCCTTGACTGATATTTGCATAAGGCAAGATGCATCCTGGCTCTCTCCAAGGATGGCTTCAGATTTGGCTTGGATGTCTGATAGCTGATTAATTGGTTTAGCAATTATGCAGATAAGTCTCCTGTGTACTGCTGTCATAAAAACAATAGTTACAAACAGAGGAAATAGGGTTAATATAAAACGTTTATTTGTACTTTGAATTATTATGCATGAGTACAAAGCGCCAGCGGAACCCTGAGGAGGAGGGGGCTACTTGGAGCAAAAGGGGTTATTGAGATGTGCTGTAAATTTGAGTTGCAAAGTCAGGCTCTCTGGTATTTCCAGTCGGTCCTTTTCCTTCACACAATGTGGTATATTGATGGGTTATCTTTTGAAAACTTATCCAAACTTTGCCCTAAATGGCACAAATTTGAGTATTTCTTCACAAACCCTTTTGAAATTTGTGCCAAAATAGCACCAAATTGGGTAAAAACATGCAACTTTTAAGTAAATATGACTTTAGAAAATTAGGATATGGATGGGCCCTTTTTGTTGAAAATTGGTATTTAAATGGATAACTTTTCAAATTTTGCAGAGACACATCCCTATCCAAACTAAATTTCAATACCCCTTCCCCGGGAAAGGAACATTGTTGGATATGAGCGGAGTGTGACTTGGTATGAAATGAATAGTCCGCTGTATAATGATCCAGGTAGCCGCTAAATTTGGCTTTCATAACGGTTGTAATGAGATTTTGATGAATGGTGAGCAACAATTTTAATTATTTAATCTTGGATGAACTGGGCATCCAATTTCCTGCTTGATTTGTATGGTGATGACACAGAAAGAGGCCACATACAGGGTGGCAAAGAAATGTGCACCTTTTATTTTATCATGAAATTGATAACATCATAACATGATCCGTAAAATAAATGTGCAACTTTTATCATGAAATAAATGGAGCATCATAACAGGGTGGTCAAAATAAATGTGCACATTTTTATTTTTAACAGGGTAGTCACTACAGGAAGTCATGAAATTGATAAAATTATAGCAGGATCTGTAGAATAAATGTGCACCTTTTAACATGAACAGAACATCATAACAGGGTGGTCAAAATAAATGTGCACCTTTAATTTTATTTATAACCCTTTCAGTCCTGAATTGACTTATAGGTGTATGCCATACTGAATTAATATACACTCAACACGAATTGGAACGCCTGAGCGTTCTCTCGTAAGTTCCTTTGGAAACGCTCAGGCGTTCTATTGGATCGAAAGGGTTAACAGGGTGCTCACTACAGGAAAATCATCTAGATGGAAGCCTGACAGGGTGGTCCAAATAAAAATATTTCATTTTAATCATCTAGTAATATCTTGTAAGCCTAACAGGATAGGACAAGTGTCTGTGATTTTATCAAGTAGATGGAAGCATAAATCTGCACTTTTTATTTTATCAAGTAGATAGGAGTCTATTGGGTAGTCAAAATCAATGTGCAAAATTAACGTGCATGCAGTGCATTTTCGTTAACGCTGCAAAGTACTACAGGCTTTCTGCATGTACACCCTGCAAATTGGTTATTAAGGAAATTTAATGACTCGATAATGAATAAATTATTTTCCCAACATAAAATATAACTATCAATGATCCACCCCTGATAAAAACACTGCCTAGCCAAACACACACAGACATGGAGATAGAACTAGCACAGGTGATGTTGGACAAGGCACTGATACCAGGGCTAACATGGAGATAGAAATTAATCTGACTCCCTTTGGCAAAAACCAATACATTCCACTCTGCTTTGTACTCATAATGAACTCCAAAGAACAGCATTTGACATTGCAAACAACGGTGCCAAATTCCTCGCATTTCCACTCGTATCATATGATGTGGGGAATTGGTAATCACAAACATCGCAAATGGCTTTTTTGAAATGGTAGAATTTAATGGCAGGAAAGTGTTGACAATTGCAGTATAGTTTCTGTGTCTTTGTTTTCTGGTTTATGTGATAGGTGTGTGGGATATGCTAGTTTTTTGTCCCTCATAGTGGGTGTAATCATAGACCTGGTGCCCGGGACCTGGTGTAAGTTTGTTTGTTTATTTGTTTACGTGTTGTTAGGATACAGTAGTTTGGTCAAATAGTAAAATTTCATGTACTAATAAATGACCACCCAAAGTATTTGCATTTAAAATATAGACCTGTCAGGTGCTGATTTATTTCAGATATAAAACGATGCACATTTTGACCTGGTAATCCATTTACCACTGTAAACTGGAATATTTTCGCGAGCAAAATGTCTGCGAAACCAGACAATTACAACCTTTTCATAGCATTTTAAAGCTTCATTACATAGACCCACACATAAAATGAATGTATTCGGGGGGGGGGGGGGGTAAATTCGTAATTAGATATTGATTCGCAAAATTCAACCCTCGCGAAAATAACCCCGTTTACAGTAGTTGATTTCCAAAAGGAGTGCATAATCAATTAAAAACAATAAATTAGGCCTAAATGATTACTTTTTGGTTTACTGTGATTTTTGAATACTTGTTGAAAAAATGTAGGCGTACAGTTAACAAGTCTCTTCATTATCAAGACAAAATGTAGAAAATGTGTGTGGTTGCTTGGGTACTACTATTAGTAGTCTTTCTGATACATAAGTCAAAATAAGGTCTTTGGTCCAATAAGCCGTAAGATTTTTAGTATTATGCGTTCTTTGGGCTCTCGAAACTGGTCTACCTATCACACTGAAAAGTACAAAATAAAGTACAAGGTGCCCCCAGTTTCTATGTGATTAAATTGTGATATGTGTAGTATTAACTAGAGCAGACCAGCCTTATCATGCTGAAAGATCTCCCGATTTTAATCAACTTGTTTTATAGTCTAGAATTTAATACAAAAGTTGTTTCAATTGTAACAATGTTATTTCAGTAAACAATAATGATGGAAATAACTTTAGATTAAGGTGGTATTAAAGACTGAGATAAAAACAGGCCTGTTGCGCCAAAAAATCTTGGTTCCAAAATTTGAGCCAAATCGGACAAATAGTTTTTGAGATATTGCTGTTTAAAGTTTCTTTGTATTATATTGTTTTTGCCAATATATTGATGAAGTTAATGAGGAAAACTGGCAAAATGTGCTCATTAATATTAATTTTTGCCAATATTTTTCGAATATTTTATGAATAAACCTTCATACTACTTTTACCTTTAATAATTTTAACTTGAAACTTTGCCAATATGTTTCTATGACCTAAAACTTTAATGTATGATTTACCCGCCCATCTAATTTGCATATTTGCATAATTAACTAAACTTTAATGTATGATTTACCCACCTTTCTAATTTGCATATTTGCATAATTAATTAACTTTTTGTATAATGCTCATTAATTATGCAAATATGCAAATTAGATGGGCGATAAATCATATGTTAATGTTTTAGGCCATAGAAACACATTGGCAAAGTTTCAAGATTATGTAAAATAAAAATAGTATGAAGGTTTATTCATAAGATATTGGTAAAATATTGGCAAATATGAATATTAATGAGCACATAAAGTCAATATTGCTCATTAACTTTATCAATATATTGGCAAAAATGATAGAAAACAAAGAAATTGAAATCATGCATATCTTTTCAACCGTATGTCCGATTTCCTTCAAACAAAAACCATTTTGCTCAGTTTTTTATGCTTTACTTGTTCAGTGTTATCAAATGCCTTTAAATGCAGTTTCTAATTTCCAGAATCCTTTCAATCCACTTTAAAGAATATTTTTTAACCTTTCAAATTATGAAATGTCATGATCACAATTACTTTCAAACTTAGATTTTTAGGAAAATTGCCAAAATGAAGCAAGTTAGGTTTAGTAAGTATGTTTCAGAATCACAAGACATAGAGTGTATTTCACAAAGAGTTACAAATTTTCATGGGTATTGCAAATTGTTTGTAAGTACTAGATTTTATTGTAAGTTACAAACAATCGTAAGTCTATGATCATCTTTTAGTCATAAGTGTTTCAAATATGATCTTAAATTTGAAATGAATTATAGTAATAACTTAATTTGCGACAAAATGATTTAAATAGTAGAGTAGATAAATGTGGCTACCCTAATGTTTGCTTAAATAACGTGAGAGCTCTTTAAGGTGTTTGGTCCACGCGCCCTCCACGCGTACCAGTACGCGATAGTTTCCGAGTTTGTAAGTGCTGCAATACGCATGCGCATCTGAGTAGTGTTTTGAAGCTGAAAATTGCCATATTTCAATATTTTTCTGGAAAATTAAGTCGGTGACCCCCAATTTTTATTTTTTTATTTGAAAGAACATACTTGTGCGCAACTTTTGTGAAAAAATTAACAAAAATGCTCGAGCAGATTTTTTGAATCAACACTAAATAATTTCACTTTTGCCACATTTCCCATAGATCCCTGTACTAATTTGTCCCCCAAAACCTCCAAAAATTGTGTTTTTAAACAGACTCTCATAAAAAAACAAGTCCTGTGACCCCAAATTTTTATTTTAAAAATCGGTTCTACATCGATAAAATATCATTCATGCCGATTTTTACTAAAATTGTTGGGGGGATCTCTCATGGACCAAACACCTTAAAGAGCACGATTGCTGTTGGATGTAAGTCAGTAATTATGTTCTTTTTGGAAACCTATGAACGTTCATAACTTTTTGTGAAATATACCCAGCACCATTTAGTCATCTGTTTGTTCGTAGCTCCAATTACTTTTATAACCTTTCATGAAATGGATCTTTCGATCATTCGTAGCCACAATCGTTTTTAGACTCACGACTGTTCATACGAATAGAACTTGCAATCACCTTAGTGAAATACACCCCTGAAATTTAGTAATGTTAGAATATGTAAAGGATGATAAGTTCAGAGTAACCTAGTTTCCGACAATTTATCAAATCTTGTTGTATTTTTCTTGAAGTTACAGTTTTAGCAACAAATAATCACCTTTGGGTGTTCAGTGGTAAATGTCAGACTTATATGAAACTGGGGCATTGTTTCATTAATTTTAAAACTTCTAAAGGTATGCCTATCTATAGGTTCTGAAGATTAGTAAAGACATGCCACCTCGCCTCCTCGTTTTGTTTTATAGAGTGTTGCTTCTTGATGAACTAACCCTAACCCCACCAGAACTCACTAAAGCTCACTGTCAAAAATCACCAAAATGCAAAGTCCAAATACGTCATAGACACGGATTGCATATGGGGACGAAATCGCTGCCCGGGCAGCAGCCCCGTGGTGGCCTGCTAGTGGTGTGCCTCGCTTGGGAAGTCAGAGGTCATGGGTTCGAATCCCGGTCAAAACATGCTTTTTTTACTGTGACGTAGTTGGACTTAGGCTAGAAAACGGAGCACCTCTCAATTCAGGGTTAGGGTTAAGGAATGAAGTTGCAGAAAGTGGTCAGTAATCAAGCAATTGTGCACCATCTTTTTTGAAATCATTGTTTAAAATCAGAGATGATTGTTTGCAATGTGTTAAAAAAACACGACTTATGGGATATTATTTCAAGTCAAACGTGCACTAGCTAAATCAACAAAAAATGGCTGATTTTACACAGATTTTCAAGAAATTGCAGGGGATTCAGCCCCCAAAGCTACCCCGGACACGCTATTGGCGGGGCTATTGGGTTGGATCACGATATTACGCAGGTTAATTATAGGGCCTACTAATTAATGCATAGTCACCAACACTAATGTAACTTAATTGTCAGGAAATGTTTTTGCATCTTGCAAATAACCTAACAATAAAAGAGAAATATCCGTGGTATGAGAAGTAAAGCAACTGAAACTAAAAAGCCGGCCCAGAAGCATTGATCTTGCCTAAAGCATAGTGGATAATTGGCAAGTAACATAATAAACTAATGGTGTATAAACCTGATGTTATCTGCATAGCCCACAGATGCAGATGCAATCTGGGTTTCAATATCCTCAATGCCAAGTGCAAGGTTCAAGTGTATGTTTAAGCTTTAGGGTAAAGCTTGAACTTGGTATTGATGATTGTGAACTTCTGAATAAGCTATACCCTTACAAATACATGGACTTTGTTTAGGGTTAAATTGTGCAATGATCAAAAATTTGCTAATTTTTTAAAGAAATAGTCAAACCTCGATAGAATGTTAGTTAAATAGGCAATTGGTTTTCAATTCAAACCTTTTATCAAAATATGTGGGATGAGTTATAACAGATTTCAATCATTCTTTATTATGACAATTTCATGCATTGTTTTAAATGCTAAAGGTTAGATATTACATAAAACAGAGGAATTTGAGTGGGTCAAATATGTAGGTAGGGAAGTACACACATAGGAATTCATTCTATGATCACTTGTTTTATTTTGATTTGTTTTAAATCTATTACAATTCATCATGTTTCAATCTAAGAATATATTTTTTTGGTAATTGAAAGTCTACAATTGAGGAAATAATAACATTTTAAACTGATTCTGCTCAAGTTTTTACTCATTGGCCATGTATATTTTTACTACATATACTTTGATCAACACTAAATAGGCGGGAACTATGAGGCTTTTCTTCATTCGCAAGTAAACATAATCCCACTTACATGCGCGTCGTGTATACTGATGCGCGAGTCACACATGCAACGCGCGCTGGCTGCGTCTTCTAAAGTTGTGCTGTGTTCAATTACCACGCTCTTATCTGTATCAATTCACAATGTGAAGAGGCCCGCCTATTTAGTGTTGATCAAAGTATATTAAAAGGATTTGTAGATAAAATATTAATTTTGAAGAATCTCACAAATGTCTGTATCCCATAGATCAGACCTGCCATAGATCAAAATCAACTGAAGAAAGAACAACGCATGGAACACAACATCATTTATTTTTCTCAGTCAATAACTGCTCTCTCTAGTTGGAAATGTGAATAGTTACTCTCTACAGTGACCAAATGTAGGATGCAAGTTGCTTCAACCACATATGAAATCATCTAAATCATTTATATTGAAAACATGATATCAAAACAACTTTAATACGAGCCGGAAGTTGTTGAAATCTAGCGAAATATGTAAATGATCTGCTCTCCCGAGAAATCAGGTTGAGTATGTGGTGTATAATGAATGGTGTATAGCGTAGTGAGGATGAAATGGAGGAAAAAGGCATACTGTCATGTTCTAAAGATACTCATGTCGGGATGGACTTGGTTACTAAAGTAAATTTGCTTCAAAGGAATTGCAGAAATGCAGACCCAATGAGCATTCATGAGATGGACGGAAATGGACTATTACTATTTTGACAAAAATATATTTGTGTTGTTCTTGAGTTTATACCGCCAGGTGGAGTATTAAAATTTTTGTTTTCAGTGTCATGAAAGATGACCTCTAAAGAAGTAGTAAGTTTCGGTCAAACTGGTCTCATAGAAAATTTGATATTTCAGAGTTACATATGTACATAACTGTGTGATAAAATTATTTATGGTTACCATAGTTCGATTCCCGACCTGGCGCTTTATAAGCATTTGGCTTTCAGTCCATGCTTGCTTCTGCAGGTTTTTCTCTGGGTACTTCTGTCTTCCTCCTGCATTCATAAACTGAATTAAAAAACATCTTGGAACCCAGTTGAATTATAAGCTTCCTTTAGCTTACTTTGAACCAAATACCAAATTGGGTTTCCTTGACTAAAGCCTAAACAAGAAGATGAAGATGATAATTAGACACATTTATATAGGCTTATCTCCAAAAGATAACTCCGGTGTGAAATATCACATGGATTATGAGAAAAATATGAGCAATATTTTGATACAAAAATCTAAAAGAGTTTAAACAAAAGTTGATGCAATCAGTCCATCTCCTTTAAAAATCTTAATTCAGTAAAATGAGAATGTAATATTTGATTAGATGGTTCATTTGTATCATTTCAATGTGAAGGTACTTTTATTTCGCTACATAAAACTGAAGAGAGAGACACTGAATATTGTATTGCACAACCCTATGGGAAAACGAAAGGAAATACTCACAGAACAGGCTAACCCCTTGACAAATACTGAACTTGCTATTAGCTAAACTTCAAACACATTTTTTATGACGTTGTAGTTCTTTTGCAAGCATTTGTATAAGGAGCATTTACAACTGGGTTTGCTGAGCAGAGGTATTTTATTTAGGAACAATCAGTAGTTTTGTTCCTTCAAGTCCATTTCCCATGCATGGGAAATCAAAACCATTTTGCCTGTACAAGAGAAAGTATTTGTTCATGTGTTATTCTAATTTGGTGCAGGATTTGAAAGAAAACAGTGCGTTGAACTGCTTGTATGGATCAATGTAGGGTATTGAAATGGTGACCTGTGACCTTGTAGCTACAAGTGGTAAATCCCAAGACTTGTAAATGGTGCTCTTACAGTGGGGGAAAACAAAAGTGCCACGCCCACTTTTGAAAGCTTGTACATAATGTTTACAAAGGACACATTGGCATGTTTTTTGAGTGTGTTGAAGAATGTTATTGTTTTGGTTTCTACTTTTTTTAGTTTTGATTTGTTCATACCTTAAAAGAAAATTTAGACATCAATCACATTATACTAAATTGTCATAAAGGGAGACTATATTTCTAAATGCTGGGCTAATTTACAAGTTTAAACTCGCATAATAATATGATTGGAGACTTACTTCTAAGTCAAACTGCAAAAGCAAGTATGTGTCATAATTTAGGGAAAATGATTGAAATTGTTTTCTTTATATTATACAAATGTCAAAATAAAGTTAACATTTATGACTTTTTAAACAAAATGACACAAAAATGTTAAAATGATGACCTGTGTCCTCAGCTACAAGTGGGAAATCCCAAGACTTGTAATGGTGTTCTTTACAGTGGGGAATATGAAAATGCCACGCCCACTTTTGAAAGTTTTTACAAATTGTTTATAAAGGTCACATATATTACTCTTGCTCTTTTCACATTGAAGAATGTTAATTTATGGTTTCTGCAATTTTTACATTTTTTGATTGCTCATGTTTTTACAAATTATTCAAAATCAACCACACTTACCAATATATCATTAAGGGAATAATATAATTAAGTCTGGGGTAATTTGTGGTTTCGTTTCACAATTATATATTTGTGCAGGACAAGAATTAGAAATATGTCACATTTGAACTTATTTGCAGTTAAATAAATTAATAGGGGCCCTACATTTAATTGCTACACATCTGCCACAAACTCATATAATATGTCAATTCCAAAAATTCCATCTGACTAGTTCTAAACTAAATTTGTCAAACTGCAAATTAAGTTCAATAATGTTATAATTTGCTTATTCGATTGAAAAGAGAAAATGAGAGATTGTTTAATGGCTTGTTTTATTTATAAAATACGTCAAAATAGAATTAACTTTGATCACTTTTTAACAAAATGACACAACAAATGTCAACCCAAACAAATAAGTTGTGGCTACTTGACCTCATGGCTGAATAGCATTTCATTTGTAAATGACTAATGACTATATTCTGTTCAATTGGTAATTTTAATGACTTGTTTCAAAATCATTCATTAGTGAAATGAATACAGAGAGCAGACATAACTCTCCAGAGGCGATGTTATTTTTTCTTAACCCGATACGAAACCATAATCCATTAAATTGGCATACCAAAATATCACGTGAAATTTAGGGCATGCCGATGATTTGACACATACTGTTCGTTTTATCACCATCTCAAAATGCAACTTTTTAAAAGTCAAATGAAATTCCATTATTTGTACAATCCAGATAAGCCTATAATTTTTAGAAGCTTTTAATGATTTAGGCCTTAATTACTTGTTATTACAGCTATTTTAAACATCACAGTGAATAAAATGTTATGAAGATAATTTTGAAGTTGGTGAGATTTGGACCAGAGTTCAAAAAAAATTAGGCCTATAATTAGGTATATCACACTGTTATCTAAAGTTGTACCTACAGCTTAAAAATTATGCTCATATTGTGCAGCTTGATGAACCAAACAAGGAACAGAAATTTTTTTTGAAATCGAACATTCGGTTTTCAAGTTACGGCCAAAAAACTGCATCGATTTTTGCTGCTTTTTCAGCCATTTTAGGGCAAAATGCAAAAAACACATTTTTTCAAATTTCCCGCCAAAATTTGAAAGTGAATTATAAGTATAATTCCACTGAAATGATATTTTTCTTAGAGTCCAGATGCTGAATTCTTGGGTAAAAAAAAAATGAAGCATTAAGGACATTTCGTTTCTTTGATATCACTCAATGAAAACAGCAATTTACCCAAAATTTACTAACGGTAAATGCCAAAATGCTTAAAAAAAGACTAAGTCCAGCTAATTAATATGCGTAAATGATCTCCTGGAAGAACGGAAGCACCTATAAAGCTGTAACTTGGCACAATAAGTGTTTGTATATAGACATTTATTTTAAGATAAGAAAGTCCAAGTTATCTGCAACTTTATGCAAATTAGCCTAATTAATATGCATTTTTTAAGAAAAACGACCTAATTAAATATGCGTAAATAGTCTCTCAGAAAAACGCAAGGTCCCAGAACCATGAAACTTGGCACAAATAATGTTTGACTATAAATCTTTATTTTCAACTGATTATTTATTACCATCCTGCATAATTATGCAAATTAGCCTCATTAATATGCATATATCTGTATATAAACTTGTGTGCGAGTCTCTAAAGCTGTTGTTACAACGAAAACGGGCAAAAACAACATATTTTTGGTACTTGTATGAACTGTTCTTTTACAAAATGAATCTAAGATTTCATACATCATTTTCTTGTCAATGTAAATGCATTAGCTTAATTAAGATGCATCATTATGTATTACAATAATGTTGCACAGATACAAAGTACAAAATGATATGGCAATATACTGAAATCGTGTATGTCAGTAAAGAAGCAAACATAATTTTGTCGATTCAGAAGATGGCAAAATGCTGGAACGCGTTTCTAACCATAGATGAAGAGGTACTTTGATTATTTTAAATCTAATCTTTGAACAAATTACACATTCACATTAGATCTAAAACTCCCTCGCTCCATTCCTTTTCTAAAGGATAACAAAGCAGTTCTTGAAAAGGTGGTTCATACATTATTGTGTAGAATGTGTATGACTGTAGAAGTTTTCGATCTGTTGACTCAACAAGCTCTTCTATATCTTCCTCTGTTGCTCTCCTGAGAACAGTCCCCTTGCACTCCAGCATTTTGCCATCTTCTGAATCAACAAAAATGTGTTTGATCCTTTTCTGCACTATCCTGTCACCAGGGAAAGGACCCCTACGTTTTCTTTTACTGGGTGACATTTTGGAAAGAAGCTTTTGCTTAAGCGCACTCATCTGTTCCTCCTTATCTTTATCAGACTGTTGGGAGGTACTAGGTTCAGCTTCATTTATTCCTTCCTCTGTTGACATAACTTGCATTATGATTTTTCTAAGGTTTTCCTCAAGGTCCTCCAGAGACAGTTTTTTACCCTTCTTTGTGAGATAAAACAGTTCTTTCTTCACACCACCTTTACAAGCAGTTTTCCAATGCTTTATTTGACAGATGAGGAGTTTCTCAAGGAACTTTTCACTCTTGTCACTTGCCTGTCTTTTCAAAGCATCAACATCCTGTATAGATGTACATATCATACCACATAGCTTCACTGCTTCTGCAGTATTCTCAGCTGCCAACTTGGTGAGAGCTCTTTGTTTTGCTTCCTTCTTTTCTTTGCTAACTTTCAGTTTTTGTGCAATAGCTTCCTTTATTGACTGACTTTTCCTTTGATACATTTGCAAGAATGACTTCCTCTGCTTCCTTGCAGAACTTAGATATTTCTCTCGTTCGTCTGGTGTCATTCCATCAAGGTAATCTCTTGTTTTATTTAAACTCCATAATAGAATACCTTCGAAAGCAACAGTGTTGGCATTTGGCATCTTTCGACGAAGATAATCTAAACCAGCAAACATCCGCTCAGCGGATAGATTATCTTTGGGGCAGGATAAAGTTTGCTGTCGAATTTCATCAGAGGCATTGTGGAAGCGGCCACCTGGTAGATGATCTGAAACTTGTCAAACAATGCAAACTAGGAAGTTATGGAAGATGATCGATAAAGCCTGTTTGGTAAGGTGTTCGATTGAGGCTGTTGTAGGTGCATATAATGAGGAGTGCAGCTCATTTCTTGCTGGTGGGAATTCAGGGAAAAGCACTGTACTGTCATTAACCAGTGGACTAGGGTCTATCATCCATTCTTCTACTTTCTTGTGTAGTCTCGTATAAAATTTGTCAGTGTCCATGATGTGCATGTCACTCTCTACCATTTTCATCAGTGGAGTGGATATGTGGTGACAAATTAGACCCATTGCGCGAATGCCAGCTACTACAATGTCATCTTGGAAATCTGCTTTAAGACACTTGACAAACATGTTATCCTCGCGTTTAGCATCAATAGATGAGCATAGTGAACGGAAGTCTTCCATATGGTGGTAAACAGCTGCTGAGTTGAGAAATGGAATGTTGAACCGGTTTCCTCTGTAAGCTTGAAGGTGAGAGGCATCAACTATAGATTTGAATTCTTCAACCATCCCTGATTGTTCACAGCAGTCTGGGCCCAACAGATTACAGAAGGATCTTACAGTAAGAAGAGTTGCTGACTCTGATTTATTCCTATTCCACGGCAAGTTTTTTTCTCGACCCAATTTCCCATCTCCCGACTCTATTTTTTCCCACTCACAAAGAGCAGAAGAGGCATATTCTTGTAAGTTGAGGATTAGGTGCTTGCCACAATAAAGGTCATTTAAGGTGCACATTTCTTGTTTTATACCTTCATCCAGTTCATCCCAGTTTTCTGTTATTTTTGGGAGGACATTTGATCGCCATATTTCCAGCTTCGAAATGTAGGCCTTATTGACAATGCAACGATCCGTCATTGTGTTCTTAATTTTCCCCAAGAGTGCATACACTTCGTCTTTGTTACCCATGCTAAGTTTACACAGTTCATCTAAGGTTTCTTCAGTGTCTTGGAG
>JXSR01S034739.1:16794-31411 GCA_000969725.1 Ophiothrix spiculata
AAAGTATACTTTTACCTATGTCTGAAATATGGTTCTAGAGTTATAGGGTATCAAACTAAGCAAGAATAGTTGAATTAATGACAATAGTGCCTTACATCACCAATACAAGTACTTCAGACCTAGAAACACTTCTTAAATTGTGTACAGCTGCATTTTAGCTATGATTTCTTGTAATATGTTTTCGTGATATGTGTGTATAATCTCAGATAAGGTATTCATCAGTTCATTGACCACGTATGGTTCTGGATAAGGTATCAATTCGAGCAGATATGGTAGATTTATGGTCTCAGATCAGGTATCTTTTCGCCCATTTTTGGTCTCACATAAGGTCACCTTCAGAACCTGCGGAACTCGGGTGGTAAAACCCCGGGCACAAATATCAGCCACCAACCCAGGGTGATGTGTCACAATAGTTCCAGATATTTACGAATTGATCGTAATCCCTAATGTCAAATACAGTTTAATAAGATACACAAGTTTTCATAAAAGAAGAGTGACGAGTGCAAACACAATGGTGCCGATCGTACATTTGGACTTAAATTTTTGACCCAAGTGGTTTTAGTTTGACTTGAGTAAGGAGGTCTCATTTGTGAACTTCAGTGTTTTCTTACACAGCATAAATATAGCGGGAAAAGAATTTATGTGTTACAGCATGAGCCTTTAGGGCGAATGCTAATAACACATTTAGCACACAACCACAAGCGAATCGTCAAGGGAGTATGATTCTTTTCCCCAATAGTGTGTCTAGACAGTGTGCATGTTATCACAAATTTTAATTAGGATACCATCACAGTTTATAACTCCAAGACAAGGTTATTTTGCCTTGCCACTGGCAAAGATTCCAAATCAGACCAATTATTACACAAAATTTTCTTTATTAGGAGAGGCCATTCTACCCCAAGGTGCTGATGTTATAGAGACAACAAAAAAAGTCATGTGTGATTAATCTATAGGCCTGGAAATGTAAATATAAATTTAAGTAAAAGCTATAGAAATAGCAATTGCTACTTTTATGAATTCGGCCTATTGATTCTTCATGTTTCAGGACCTCTTTTATTTGAAGACATAGTTGGGGTGTTACCATTCAGGACAACTATTGACGTCGTGTCAATGTACGGCTCTGTTATAAAATTGCTCCTTGAAAGGGGAGTAGTGACGTATGATAAAGACTTCTTTGCTAAGGGCGGTGTTCAGGATGAATTTATACAGTATTCTGGTAGGTGGAAATGTTTATGTTTATACCTTGATAGCAATGAAATAGATTAGGTGCAACTGTGTAATTAAAATATATATATCGGTTTGTAAAAAATAGAAACACAATCAATGCTTTTCTGTCAACGTGATCAATAAAACAAACTTCACAATTTGTTATATTGTTGATGGAATCACAACACCTCCTTCCCTGTAGTCTGTTACTTTCCCAGCATTGAGGAATACCGGTGTATTGAGACTGAGAGTGTCTCCCATAACCAGGAGTCCGGGTCTAATTGAACTACATGAAATAAGTCGCAATCAATGATTTATTGATCACACATGTACAAGTACGTTCTACACAATTGAATAGAAGCTAGGACACTCAGTCACACGGACGCTGTATTTCATTACACCGGTACCCACGCCGCTCATCGAATTAGAGCCCACAGCGCTAAATGCCCGACGATTAAGAGTCGGGAATTAAACCGCTAATAGCTTGGTCACAATAATCTTACGAACAGCTTATGAGCAGTGTTTAGTCCATCTAATAGGACCACGCGACGCACTTGCTGCTCGACTCACTCCTCGTGGTCCTTTTAAACGGATTTAACACTGTGATTATTGTGACCAAGTTCTTAGCTGAGTGTGTCCATCACATTATTTATTATTATTATTATCGATATGATTTGACAATAAGGAATGAACAACTCCGACATTTAGATTAACATAAAATAATTGGTGTATTTTATACTAGTGTCAAATGTGTCATTTATGAACTCGGTCTTTTAAAGCATAATACATGTATATCAGTCAATAACTCGGTTGAATGTCCAGAAAGAGTGACTTTACATAATAATCGAAAAGGATGACGCTTTTTTACTTTTGCACATGTAGGTTTACGTGTGACCTATGACATTTCAAGGGACCCATATGACAGGGTAGTTGAACTCTTGGCATTGTGCGCTGATTGTGATGTTCCGGAATATCGACCAGTTGAGGACACAAAGGTCTACAAAGTTATCATGTCATCGTATTTATACAAGTTTGTCAAAGATTCAGTTTTTGATCACCAAACTGGTAAGCAAATGTTTCTTATGTTACTGAAAACATTATCACTCAGGTGAACAAGGCAAGGGAATAATGTTCTCATATTGGGTCCGTCGTGGACATCGTATATTGTTTATTTTTTATTTCATAATTGTATTTATGTATTGTAATTACGCTTACAAAATTTGGCATAAGCCACATTGTACTAAAAAGAAAAAAGAAGGAAAAAACAATCGTGAAATAAGTTTATGAAGTTTTTGCGGAAACTTTCGCCTATTTGGCTTTTGGCGGCAATTTTCGAAATGTGTTTTTGGGTTAGAATGCATTTTATTAATAACCTGCGTTTCAATATACAATTCTTTCAGAGGAGCGTTTTTCTACAGTTTCCGGTCTACCAACAGAAGCTTGGAAGATCTTGAACATTAATACGTTTACTCATGCCACAAAGGAAACTATGCTATAGATTCAATGATAAAAAACAAGACAGTTACAAGAAGCATTTCAGTCAACGCAACCACTAAAGGCCAAGCATTTAAGATAATTTATATTCCACGTGCCTCTAACAACCATGATTTGCATACTTCGCATTCCAGCTCTTTCTGGACGATAAACCCGAATGACAATTTAAAAATGATCCACTATTTCAAGAAATGGGAATTCATACCTCCGCCAATTATAGCTCAAAGTTCTCCAAATTTATTATTACAAATAATGTTCTTGGGTATTAAGTCATATGGCTATTTAGACCACCCCTCTAGGAAAACAGTCACATTTCTAGGAAAACAGTCAAATTTCATAACATTCAGTCTGGACTCGGCAATCTTTGTATTCTGTCGCTCAACAGGTACTTAATATATAATGAGGTGTCTTTTTCCAAATAAAGACGTCAGTAGTCATGTCTTATTTTACCACTGCAGTTATCACTGTGTATTCTGGTTTCACAATCAGGGTTTTCATATTTTGGCTCTTGTGCTTCTACTTGCAGGTATTTTAGATACAGATGTACTACGGCAATACATTGAACGACAAAGTCCTATTGTCACGGGTCTAGACGGTAGAATTCGATTTGTTGAACCAGACCCAATACCACCAACTACCATGCCTGTACAGGAGAAGACCCGTAAGGACAACATGATGTCACCGACACGTCCGGAAAAAATACGCAGGCAATATAATTGAAAAATCCAACTCATATTCATGTAAAACTATGTAGAGCCATGTCAAAAAGATATGATTGTCTGCTCAGCACATTACTATATACATCACTGTTACCTTCGAATTATAAAGTTCGATGTCTCCATCAATTTATAAATTTTATCCTTTACACATGTTAAATATCATAAAACAAAACATGGCAAATAAGAATAATGTATATTTCTATACTAGGTAGCTTTGTGTCTTAACTCTCGTCTTCTCGGGGTGGAGGTTGTTTCCCTCGAGTATTTTCACATGCAAAAGCAACAGACTAAAAGCATCATTTAGAATGTCACTTAGTGATGTTCCAAGGATGTGTCTTAGCATGATCCGAAAAGCATGGCATGCTTTTAAATTAACTTCATTGATAATAATTTCATTGTTGTGATTGTCAAAGGCAGAAATCTTAAGATTTATTCAGCCTTCAATTGTCATCTCTGTCTCGCATGATGGTAGCAAACGTGAAGTTCTTGTAGCTATGAGTAGACATATAAACCTAGAGGAGTGAGAGGAGAAAAAAGAAAATGATATGAAAGCTCAACATAACTGAGAAAGACAAAACTGTCTCAACGCTGTTTTATTGCATTTAACAGGGGTGGTGCAACCCTCAACCTTATTTTTTCCTGTTGCATAAAAACGTGAAAAACAACTGGCCAAAAGCATTTAAATAATTTCTTATACATCCCTTGATAGGAAATAATGTGTGCACCTTCCAAGATAGTGTCATACCTATTCATACATGTAAATAGCAAAACAAAGTTCATAGGTTTTGTTCGAAAAAATCAGAATAGACGCATTAAAAGCCTGGATGGATCGGGTTAGAAGAAGTCTCATTTGAAAATGGAAATTTCAACGGACAATAATTTTAAGCATAATTAGTGTAAAATTAAAGTGTATGGCGCTTAAAGGAATATATTAAAGGGTCCCAATCTTACCTTCTTCTGCGCTGACATGCCGTGTAAGACGTCCATAATATCAGAAAAAGTTGGCCTTTCATCCGGGTCTTCATTCCAACACGCCATCATGAGATTATACCTAAAGTGAAAAGAAATAAACGCATTAGTGATGTTTGAAGAAGCAACAGTAACGACACTCTCCCTGAAGAGAGCATGGAATTTCACTTGCCCAGTTTTGTCGACGAATGAAATTTCATGTCGACATGTCAAGATATTCTTTATGTCGACAAAATAGCGACATAAGGCATGTCGACAGAAACATATCAGCTAGCTTAAAACTGGAGTATTGACAAATTACTTTGTGCACCGATGTTGCACCTAGAGAAGCGCAATATTTAACTTAGTGGCCACTTGGGGGGCCTATTTAAAACATGTGACCCCCGAATGTATAGATGAGTTAACATAGAACGTCATGCCCGGTAGTGTGCGCGGACATATTCATTGTTCCTTGCCCGGCACTATGCGTTCGCAGAAGGTTTTTATTTAGGACACATGCTTTCAAAATTCACGCCAAATCAAGTAGGGCTATTGAAATGTGCAGCAATCATTTGTTGTTCCCTCATGCATATCTGTGGACTAGCTCCTTACCCGTGTTTATAAACATTAGTGTCAACTCATCTATACGGGCTTGTATGCACAATATGCTCAGCCATGTAAATTTGCACTAATGGTAGTAAAAAGACTGTTTAGGCAATTTTACAGATATATATATATTTTAAAATAATAAATTGAATTATACAAACTTACATGTCGTCCTGGCAATTCGGAGGCTGCGGCATACGATATCCACCAGTCAAAAGCTTCACTAAATGCATAGTTTCTGTGTCTGAATAAGGTGTTCCACCTGAAAGTAAATAAACTTATTGGTTAGGCGCACCATTAGATTTCCAGGGGGAGCAGGAAGTTCTTGGAAAAGATTTCCCCTCAACAAGCAGAAGGGAAACAATCCCCCTTCCCTTGAACATGCAATGGGCAAAAGAACAATAATTTCAGGGGAAAAAATTGCTCTCGATTGGGGCACGAAAAAAAATTAACCCCGAATCCAACTTCCTTAGGCCTCGCCCCTGGAAATCTAATGGTGCGCCCCTTAATGGATATGCCTTTCAATTTGATAATAATGGGACAATAAGTACCGCGCATGTTGGTAAATCTTCGTGCATTGCATATGAGCTGATCAAAGGTCCACGTAGGTACGTAAGTTTTGTTACATGGAAGAATGCGGTTTACGTCTCCTTATTTCCGTTAAGTTGTTTGTTTCGTGTGCTAATGCTCCCTTTTTTTGGGGGGGGGGGAGGCGCTGAATACAGTGTATACCTGAGGAGTCTATAACGTATGAATATAGTGTTTACAGTAGCAATCTGTTCCATATTTAAAAGTAGTATGAACTAGTTGATACACATTGAAATTTTTAAGTAGTATTAACTACTTCATACACATTGAATCCATCGACATTATTTATTATAGTGTGCTTTTTTGAAATTACCCCCACTAGCGCACACTGCTTTGCAAACTTAATGGAAGCCTCCATGAAATAAAACAAGTTACAGTGTACAATTCATTTGACTACATTATTGTTGATTGAATTCATCAATTAAAGATTAGAATACTTGTGAAATCGACAGCAAGTGCATCGCCATGAACGCTGAAATAAAACTTAAAACGTTTCCTAATCAAGCATTAAGTACTAAATAAGTACTTAAGTATATATAAAGCTGACAAGTTAACTAGAGAAGGAATTTTATCAAAAAGTGTTCGAATCTTCGCGATATTTAGATGAAAATGAATCTTGTATTGTATATAGTCTCTGTTTATACCAGATTGATAATGTCAAAATCTGTTTCAGTATAGTATCCGTTACTTTGCCCTTCAAACAAAAGCAATTAGAACAAACAGAATCTACCATTGACATTTTCTGAATACGAAAGTTTATACCAAGCATGCTTACCGAAGGTTGCAATTTCCCATAATAATATTCCAAAAGACCATCTAAAAACAAAACAAAATAAAAAGTAGAGTGTTTAAACCATTAACCTTGTCCACCTAACGTATTTTCTACTACGTCGTCACCTAAGGGGTTGGGGAGGTGTTACCCCCCCCCCCTGTGAAAATGAAATTGACGTGCCAAAAGTGTGGTTGTTTTATCCCATAGTATAGGGTAGGGTCTCTTCTTTCTATTGATACCAAAATCATGAAAATCGGTCAAGGCGTTACGTAATTATGACGTCATAAAATACTTTAGGTCGGAAAATCTGATTTTCGGCGAAAATTGAAAAAAAAAAATCAAAAATTCGCTATAAAAGTTCTAAATATCGGATTTTCATCGGTTTTTGCTAATGAATAAAGAAAATGGTAGTTCTAACATGTTCTGTAAGTTTAAGCTTGTTAGCATGTATATATTTTTCAAGATGGCGACTTTTTATATAGGGGGGTTACCACCCCTACCCACGGACTTTGACGACTTACCCTTCCGCCACCTAAGGTGGTACCCCGACTTTTTTCATCAAAATGACCGCAAAGGATGTAAAAACAATAACTTAAATGCCCGGGGTCACGTTGTTTTGCGTTTTAGAGCAATCGGCGACGATCCGTTAGGGACCCCCCCCCCCTCTTAGGTGGACGAGGGTTAAAAAGCATTTGCATTGTCACTTTTATTTTAGAAAAGAACATGAAATATACTCACTGTCGTCGTCGTAAAAATTTGCTTAAAGGTTTGAATTAAAGTGGTGATAATTTGATGCAAATTTTTCATAATAATTATAGTATAGCAGTCCAGGTTTTTTGTTGTTGTCAGATTTAAGATAAAATGATTAATTTCACTTACACATCACTTTTAGACGAATACGATCTTCTGGTCAAAGATTCAATGGCGAGCCATCGTGTTGGAACTCTTCTCTGTAAGAAAATATTGGGAAAATAATTCCGGTGAGTGCAGTAGAAGTTTTAATTATCAAATGTATAGAATTATTACCCAATTTTGAGTAACACAACCTTGAACTTCAATAATACTTGGTCAACTCACCCTGTATACCTTTTGCTAGAGTGCTTTTCTAACAATGCATAACGTATAAATTACCTACCTCAGAGGTTTGTATATATTCTTCGAATCCCCTGGACAGGCCAAAGTCAGAAACTTTTGGTATGAGACCATTGCCTAAAAGAATATTCCTAGCTGCAAGATCACGATGGATAATCTGAAAGATCATGATAGAAAAGGATGTTGTCTTACTGCTGTGGCATAAAGGTGTATCCCTAAAATGTATGAGAAGTTCATTTTAAGGCCTTAATCACTTTGAGAAGTTTCAGAGAAAATCATTTCCTGTATTTTCCTACAAAAGTTCGATGTTACTGAATATTTTAAAAGTTATTTTTTATCATGGTAAAATCATCAACCGTTTATTGTTTTTCATGCTAGGAAGGGGCCTTTGCAATTGTGATTAGCTGCAATTATCAAAATAACTTACCCCTAAATCAGATATATGTGTCATTGCTTTCGCAACACCAAAGGCAAATTTAAGGAGCTGTGATGGTTTTATATCTGACATGATGTCACCTTTCGAAAGTTTGCGGCTGTTACGAAGATGGTTTCGCAGATCTCCATGTGGAACATATTCTAAGATGACGTAAAAAGTATCTGCAATAAAAAAGAGAAATGTGATACACATAAAAAGAGGAATGTAATAATGCATATACAGTACGTACAGTGCTATAAGATAAATGAACGACACAATTACTGAAGAAATTCTATATATGTCCTATTATAAAGTCAAAAAATTACACAAGTAGACTGTAAATATGTATCTAAAATTACATTTTAACAAAATACAGGGCGTCTCAATAAAAGTGTAACACTCAGAAATATTGCTTGTTTTAAGTAATGAAATCGTTTCTGAATAACATTTTCAAACAATAGCAATGAAACATGTGTAAAATGTGTGAAAACTGTTATAAGATGTAATAATTGATTTGCACCCATCAATAAGCACTGGTGTTAGTGCATTGTTCTTATGATATCAATTACGTAACTATCCTATCATGCAGAAAGTGCATTCATCATGATCTTTAGCAATCTTGTCAGATGGATGTTGGTGCCTGAAAAAGAAACATGGCAGCAGGAAATGGGCAACAGTTGCAGTTTACTCTCGATGAGAGAGTGTTCATGGTGTTGCAGTATCATGAAACGCGAAACGCTGTAGAAGTCATCAGACAATTCCAGTTGCAGTTTCCGGGTAGGAAATTACCTGCTCGTCAAACGGTGACAAGGAACTACCAGAAGTATGCTAACTATGCCACCAGTCACAACTTGAACTTTGGTAATTCGGTAAGACCAACAACTGCAAGAACACAGCTGAATATCGACAGAGTACGGCGTGCTCTCCAAGCAGATCCCACTATCTCCGCCAGACACAACCCTCTAGCCGACATCCACAGATCATCATTCAATAGAATCAACCGCTTGGATTTGCAGTGGCTTTACGGATGCTGTTATTTTACACAATGCTATTGTTTGAAAATGTTATTCAGAAACGTGTGTTTCTATCGCTATATTGAAAAGTGGCACAGAGTGGATTTCGCTTACCTGCAAACAATTGCGTATATCTCCAGATTGACAAAAGCTGTCGTGATGGGGTAAATTGTACTGGAAAGATAGGTCCTTTATCTTGAATTTGATCTCAAATTTATATAAATTACGGCACAATTTCATGCCTAAAACAAGCAATTTCAGAGTGTTACACTTTTATTGAGACGCCCTGTAAATAAACATGGATGAATATATAGGATATTTAATTCAAAAATGTAAGACGTTTAATTTGATTATTATTTTTTATTGTTCTTTTACGTTTCTTCTAAACTTGGTTCTAAAATGAAAACATGGTAAATTGACCTAAAAATACGTCAGGAACATAAAAACAATAAATGCAAAGACAGTATAGTGAAATGAATGAACTCGAGGAAGAAAAATATGAGAAAAGGGAAAAAAATAAAGGAAGGAAGGAATGAAGGGCGCGAGGCGAGGAAGGAATAAAGGAAGCAAGGATGGAATACAGGAAGCATAGGAAGTAAACAAGCAAGAGAAAGGAAAGAAGAACGGAAAGAAGGAAGGATATAAGCAGGCAAACAAGACAGTGGGAGTAGAAGATACAAGATAATTATTGTAAATTGGCGATAAATCATGCAAACCTTTATGTACACACGACCCAAGTATATTAACCACGTTCGGATGGTGTCCAATCTTCTTCATGGTTTCATACTCTTCTTTAAAAAGTTTTCTTTCTTCATCCGGTATGCCGTCTGTAAAGTAAAATAATTGACATGATCACAGCAACGTGTTCACATTATTGACACTCCTTAGATAAAATGTTTAAATTTGACTGAAGTCACTTATTACTTCTGCAATATTGCAGAATTTGAAAAATAAATATTGAGGTATGGAATAAAGATATCACTGTTCACTGTGAAAATTTCATCCATCCCAAAAGAGAAAATAAATAAAAGGAAATGAAAAGGCAACCATACTGAACCAAACTTTAGCGGCACAAAAATCTTGAAATTTGGGGATCTGATTAGTACAGAATACGTTGGACGGAGCTATTATTACTGAATAACATTAGAAAGTGTCATTTTTATTCAAAACTATTATGTAGAATTACGTGTGTCCACTCTGTACACACAATTCTCTGTTGATATGGGTGATAAGGTATAGTAAATATCATCTGATTGTAAAAGGTTTAATGAAATAAATGGTTGGACCATGTTTTATTAAATGTTTCTTGACGATATTAGTCCCAGCTTTGAAAATGTATTTTCAGGGTGTCTACAGTCAATACTGCGTTATACCCCCGGGTTATACCACTGAGTTCAAAACAAGGCCTTAATTAGCCTACGTAATAAGTGGACAAAAACGAGGATACAGGATGAAGAATGCTGCACACGTTGTACCCGATTAAACGTAGCACACATCAAGGACGATTTCTTTTGGTATGTCAGGATTTATCGATATTTGAGCAGGATTATTCTAAGAGTACCCTCGTTAATTGGAGCCACTGATCATGTGATTAGCGAAGAAACGTTAACCAGCGACTACTGAGAAATAGTAATCAAATGAGCTATGAAATATATGGGATAAAGTGTCAGGGGCCTGGTTCATACCTTTCAATGACTTGATTGCCGCCTTAAGCCATTTATCCTCAAATCTGACTTTGCCCAGGTGCACTTCGCCATAATGTCCTTCGCCAAGTTTTTGCCCAGAAAATTTAACATCTTTCCAGTCAATGTCCATTTTCGAGATGACTGCTTTCTCATACTCTACGTCCTGATTTTCATATCGATGGTCATCTTCCTCTTCTTCTGCATAAGCTTGGTTGATTTCAAAGGGTCTTTCAGTCTTTTAAGGTAAAAGTAGATAAGAAGGGATTAAAACATAGAATATATAATGAAGTAATTGAGTAATAGCAATGCATTTGAGTCTGATCATGACATTTAGCATCATAATGTTTTTATTTTAATTATAGGACTGATTAATCTTGGGTTTATTGCTCATGTCAAATGCTTAAGAATATACAATTTAGAATTACACATATTTTATTATATCTTAATGCCTGGCGAACAAATAAACAAACTAACAAATGAACTAACACTATGAAAATGCCAAATTTTAACGATTGTATTATACCCTACAAATATGGTAGCAAGTGTTTTAAAAGTCAGGACCAAGGACATTATATGTTATGCACTTTTTACCCTCTTCTTACTTAGCCCTTTTTAACATGTCTTCCTGGGCGAGGAGGGATTTTGAAATTGACACGCCCAAAGATATGTTGTTTTGTACCATAGCTTAGGATATGTCGTCCTCTTTCTTTCTATTGATACCACGAAAATCGGCGTTACTTAATTATGACGTCACATAGTACTTCTGGACAGAAAATTTTCGATTCATGGTAAAAATGGACACATTTGATTAACCGCCGTTAGGGGTGTAGTAACCACCCCTCCTATAAAGTCGAGGGTTAATAGTAATACTAAAATACTATTACTAATGTGCGGGGTGGGTGGGTGTGGGATATGTGTGGGGTGTGGGGTATGTTTTTTTTTATAACAGTTCATAGGAAGAATTACATACCATTCCAATTTCGCCACTGGGATCCTTTTTGCTTCTGTCTCTCTTAGTGGCCCAACAAGCAATGGCCATTATTATGATAATAATAGCAATAACTGCTACACCAATACCGCCTATAATAACAAAGAACAGTGGATCCCCGACACCCTCTGGGTCATCTTGTGATTTTGGTGATGCTGATTTGGTAAAAAGAGAAGATGCAAAATAATTGATTATTTGCAGAAGAATATTAGCAGATTTATTTGATATTATTTTATTTCAAATTGATTTCAATCTTATATCAAAACTGATTCGGTTTCATGATCCAGTTTTTCGGTAATTTCAAATACAGGCAAATGGCAGTAAATACCGCTGTTAAGGCAATTAATATTCCTATGAAAGTCATTACTTCAACTACCACGTTTGCTTGATGGCATTGTAGTAATACCACGTGGAGAAGTACCGCAAAGTATATATTGGAAAATAGATTATGAGATTATTAAAAGTTCGTTTTATGATAAAAATTAAAAAATGATCTGATTTTTTTTTTTCATCTACGGCTTTCAGGTCTTGCACTATTGTCCCTTACTATACTGAAATAAAATGCCTATATCAATTATTTACAAACGTTAAAATACTTTAATCTTAATCAAAATTCACCTGTAACTGTAAGTGGTTCCTCGCTCCATTTGATATTTTCTTCCTGTAATACAAAGATTGTATGATTTTATTAGAATGAAAATTGCATTAAATATTGATATGTGGTCATGATATATTTTTTTATTATTGAAAAATATTCTACGGACTGTGACATTAAAAAAATTAAGTATATACATAACATACAAATAAACATCTGGATGTAAAGTTATGATTTGCAATGTTTAAGCTAAATTGGCATCACAATGCATATACCTTATATAGATACAGGGAACACAGTAAGGTACAGTATTGTATGCATTGGTAGAATTGTGCCGTTCTTAGGAAAAGAACGAATGGAACATAGCCATTGGACCCTTCACCTAACTCAGAGAACAGGACCACATCTTTTTACCTCCGCAGATTAATATCAAATTTATCAATTTAAACCCCCGGTCCAAATGCACTGTAATGCAATAGACCTTCTTATTTTAAACAAATTTGTAATTGAAGAGTCACCACACTGCCATTTTAAATGTATTATTTGCTGACCAATCAAAATTAAGGGGGGAAAGCACGTTACTCAATTTTACGTTTTTGCAAATTTATTTTGTACCATAACTTTTGAACAAAGTCCTTAAAGTTAATAAAAGTATACATTTCCAGAAAGGCCACTTTTTATTTTCATGCCAAATAAGGTCAAAAAATGACCAAAAATTGGATTTTGACCTTATTTGGCATGAAAATCAAAACATTGGCTAATATCCTAAAGAGTAAAAATGACGCAACAACCAAGTGGGTGTTTTAAATTAAAATTCCAATTCCGAGGTCATTTTTTTAAAAACTGTTTTTTTATGAGATCCGAAGCCCAAATGGCCAAAAAAATTTTTTTTTTTGTGATTTTCTCAAAAAATCTAAATTTTTGGTCAAAAATCAACATCACCATCATCATCCTTGTAAAAATTCCTTTCTGTAAATGTATACTTTTATTACTTCAAGGACTTTGTTCAAAAGTCATGGTACAAAATAAATTTGCAAAAACGTACAATTGGGTATCGTGCTTTCACCCCTTAAGTGTAGGGTTTGTCTACTATATCTTTTACAGCTCTTTTACCTCAGCAAAACCACTGCTGGCTCCAACATAGACCATGTATTCTCTATTCTTATCCAATGCCAAATTATGGTAACCTCCATACCATTTACCATCACCAACTGTAAACGAGCCGCTGTGGTTGAATTTCCCGATCTGCGCAGCTATGTACGCATTTGAGTTATCGTCAAAACTCGGCGTTTCACGTTTGGTTTTTGAACGACCTTTTATGACTCCGATTTTGTAATACCTGTATTTGGATATATTTCAAATATTGTAGTAGTAAAAAATGATATCTGAGATTTGTATTGTTTTATTAGAGATTTCAACATTTGTAATACTGGTTTTGGAAGTTTTTCTATTGTTAACCGACGATTTTTTGGATCAATAACTTTCAATGAAGAAAATCGTCATTTTTCTCACCCTGGACCACTTAGATATCAAATGAAATAGATACACTTAAAATGTCCAATCACACTTATTTACAGTCGAAATATAGCAGAAAGTTATAGTTTTACTTTATTTACAGAAAGAATACAGGCTTATGGTATTTGTTTAATTAATATAACCCAGGTTCTGCATATGCAATAAGTATCTCAAATACAGTGAATGTGATCAGATAGGCAATTGCAACGTTTGGAACGTTCCAAAACCAAAGGACAAAAACGGTCCAAAATTAACAGAAAACGTATACTTTATCATATATTTTGTATTCTTTTTTCATATTCTTTCATATATTTTGTGTGCTTTCTTGGCGGTTATAATATAAAACCCTGAAGAAATACTTACACAAAATACTTGAAATCCAACGGTGCAAATTTAATTGTTATTGTTGTGCTGCTTGATGTAACTAGTCTCGGAATCCCTGGTTCAGGAATATCTGTTGAGAAAAGTATGATTGAAGAAAATAATAAAGCCGTCTCTGGTAACGGCATAAGAACCATTTAAAGAAGCATTTTGATAAAGGACTTTGTTTCGTGTAGTTTGATTTCTTTAATCAATTTCTCTCGTCTCGAAATTTAGTACTTACTAAATCTATTTGAATATCATGCAAGATCAGGAATGTCCTTGTTTGAGTAAAGAATAGTGATGTCATCAGCAAATAGTATATTATTAAGATTGGTTCCGTCATAAATTTATAAAAAGAGGTTCCAATATAGAGCCTTGTGGAACACCACCATTTTTCAAAGTTGAATTATTTTCATTAAACAAATGTATAGGTTGTATTACCTAAACTACTCGTAAACCATTCACATTCTTATCATGAAACTTCCTAATCATATACCGTGTAAAGAAAATAAATTGTATCTATTATATTCATAATAACGTGGATAGTAATTATGGCACTGCACCTTACCTGAAGCGGCCTTTGTATACACCCGACCAGTGCCCATCTCTGAATCCTCA
>JXSR01S034744.1:12982-36908 GCA_000969725.1 Ophiothrix spiculata
ATTTGGGGAAAAATGTCTTATTATCTAGAAAATGCTGTCTACTGAAGATAGCACTAACTTAACAGCAAATATTGGAGAATAGTTTGAAAATGTCTTAGAGATTAATTTGACAAAAAATTTAATATTGGGAGTACAGCAGATTTGGGGATGGACATATCTAGAAAATGCTATTTACTGAAGATAGCCTGCGTTAACCGAAATTTTATCTACTGAAGATCGCCTGCGTTAACCGCAAAAAAAAGCTAGAAAATGCTATCTACTGAAGAGAGCAAACATTAACAGCAAAAAATACTAGCTTTAAAATGCTATCTACTGAAGATAGCATACATTAACAGCAAAAATACTAGCTTTAAAATGCTCTCTACTGAAGATAGCATAGTTAACAGCAAAAAATACTAGCTTTAAAATGCTATCTACTGAAGATAGCATACGTTAACAGTGAAAAATACTAGCTAGAAAATGCTATCTACTGAAGATAGCATACGTTACCAGCAAAACATACTAGCTTTAAAATGCTATCTACTGAAAAAAGCATACGTCAGCAAAAATACTAGCTAGAAAATGCTATCTACTGAAGATAGCATATGTTAACAGCAAAACATACTAGCTTTAAAATGCTATCTACTGAAAAAAGCATACGTCAGCAAAAATACTAGCTAGAAAATGCTATCTACTGAAGATAGCATATGTTAACAGCAAAACATACTAGCTTTAAAATGCTATCTACTGAAGATAGCATACATTAACAGCAAAAAAAATACTAGCTTTAAAATGCTATCTACTGAAAATAGCATACGTTTACAGCAAAAATACTAGCTAGAAAATGCTATCTACTGAAGATAGCATATGTTAACAGCAAAACATACTAGCTTTAAAATGCTATCTACTGAAAATAGCATACGTTAACAGCAAAAATACTATCTACTGAAGATAGCATATGTTAACAGCAAAACATACTAGCTTTAAAACGCTATCTACTGAAGATAGCATATGTTAACAGCAAAAAAATACTAGCTTTAAAATGCTATCTACTGAAGATAGCATACATTAACAGCAAAAAATACTAGCTTTAAAATGCTATCTATACTAGCTTTGTTTTGGAATGATTTGAGCCATTTTCCCAAGCCTCTGCAGATTTCATATTGTGTAATTTGGGCATTACACACGCTACTACAAGTACTATCAGCTTTCTTGGTCACTAAGGTGCGCGAGTTATTTATCTTGTATGCATATCATCACCGAGAGTGTTAATACCCATTTTTTTTTTGCCTGACCATATTTTGTTCGTATGGTTAAAATTATTCAGTTTCAGTTTTCAGTTTAGCCTCTCCAATTGGAGAGATTTATTTATAATGTAAATATAGGCCACCGACCCTTTTCACATATACAAAATCAATAATATCAATATTATAGTTTTAGAAACACGTACACATATAAAATATCATTAATTTTTTTCAATATTATATCTGATAAACAAAGCATGATGACAATACAGAGCAAGTTCTTTTAAAATATGCTCATTTGATGAAGACATAAGGGAAATGAAGTTTGCCGTTGTTGGTCTTGAGTTAAGACAGGAGGGTAAAAATTTTGCTCGTATATCATTGAAGAAGTCGCATTTTAAAAGAAAGTGCAATTCATCTTCTACTTCTTCAGCGTTAAAATTATGTCCCCTAAGTGATCTCAAACCATAACTATGCCCCAAGTTTTGCTTTTGGTGCCGTCAAAGTTTTGAAATCGCCTTGGTACCAGGCCCCTAAAAACAGTTGATATTGTTAAACCTGTCACACTCAGAGACAGTTATGGCCAAACCATAGTCAGCCTTCAAACAAAATTTTCACTACCAAACATTTGGCCGTGACATCACCAAATATTTGCGATAGAAAATTTAAAGTATAAACCGGTTACAAACATTTGAGGCAATGTATATATGGCATTTCAACACATGTGCAAGTAAGCGCAAATTTTTATTTGGACTCAAATCGTTGTTGAAGTTATTTGATTAGAAGTCAATCGTCATTTTGACGTCATGACCAAATGTTTGGTAGCAAAGATTTTGTTTGAAGGCCGACTATGTTTTGGCCCTTAATAATTATATAACAGCAGCTCAAATCATCAAATGAGTGGAAGAAAGTTGTATCTGCAATGGCTGCCATATATCATAATAATTAGTACTTGTCACTAAAATGTGGTAAATTACTAAAATTTCTCTCCATAAGTCAGGGGCTCTTGAAATGGTTCTTCAGATGACACCGTCACCCAAAATTCATTTCAAGAGCCACTATCCTAAGACTGGAGATTTTACAGTGCGAAATTCAAATTTATGTAAAATGGCAGCTATTGTAGATACAATTTTTCTTGCACTCGCATGATGATATATCACAACGACTATTAATAGAATATTTTATAATGCAAACTTACCCTTCCTATTATACTGCCGACTTCCTGTAATGAAAAACAGACAAAAATATGTACACAGATGTTAATATTGGATCAAAATATGCTTTAGCTTGTCTTATACCAGTGACAACAATAATTGTATGTACGGCAGAAAAACAATTAGAAAATAATATATTCCTATCATTCTTAATGCGAGGCATTTAATTCTAATTAATTTCCCACTATAACTTCAATATATTTCCAGTAGTTTGAATGTTTATTACTCACATGAATTTAAGCAACAAAAATAGCAAAAGTCATTGAATTGTCCAACTTATAAAACCAATTTTTTAAAGCAATATAAATATTTTTCTTAAAATACTATGATTCTACGTTATCTTCTGAAAAATAAAAAACTAAATTTGACATGCTCAAACAACCTTCACTTTGCTTAATTATTTGGAAGATATTTTTGAACAAACATGATCTATATTACATTATATTCAAGCTACTGCTCTTTTCTCTCAAATAACAAACTGAAAATGATGCATTTCATTTTCAAAAATTATTTAAGTATACATGTACCAAAATATACAAGCATGCACAACTGTGAAAAACCAGCATATGTTTTCCCCAGGGTATTTTTAACAATTTGCTAGAAATTATGCAAACATTTGACACATAATTAAAAGCCAACCAATTTCTACATGTACAGTTGACTTATTAGTTTCAATTACTTAGTACAAATCAGTGTTTTCCTATAGAAGGTCAATGCAACATAACCATGACAACGCCACAATTGATGATGTTTCCTTCTAGCGCAAATATTTCACAAGATAACATCAAGGATAGAATCACAAAAGATCGTATCTTAAAGTAAAAGACAAAACATATACATCCTTCTAGCATGGGACTACTCGATATGAGCTATTCACAAAATGTGACCTGCGATGGAAAACAAGGTTAAGTGGCCCGAACTGAAACAAAATTAACATAGAACCGTAGTTTAGTGCAAACTGTACTTATGTTTGCTATTGCTTTAAGTGTTATAAAAAATACTCGCAATTTTGTCGCAATTTTGTCAAATTTGCGAGGTCATAGGAGGCGAGAAACATGTATTGAAAAGGTTATTCCTGGGAAACAATTTGTCATCCCAATATACATATGGATTTCAGACCATTTTTGGATGACATTTTGTTTAGAAATTTATACAATTTCGATTGCTAATCAGACAAAAAGAGAAGTGGAAATTAAATTTCAGTTTACCTACACACACATTCAAAATTAACTGTCATTCTAAATTCAATTTAGAAACTTGCTTAATTCCAGAGTGGATTTTCTTTTCTTTTCTGGGAAGGGGGGGGGGGGTGATATGTGTACGTAAGCAGGTAAAGAGTGACTAGAATTTTCCATATAGCAGTGGCAATAACAGATGCAGCAGCATTGCAGGTATATTTTTACCTGTAACTGCTACAGCCCAGAGTACATCTGCAAATGCAAAAACTGTACCCATTACGCAATAAAAAAAGAAGGACATGCAAGATGTATAGCATCTGATATTTAGAGTAATGGGTGCCCCCGCAGGGGGTGCCCATTACGAAAAAATAATGTACGCCCATCCATTATGAGACGATAGATGACAGGCAAAACAAGAAATCGCCATCTTTTATTCTCATTCTAAGTCACAAATTTGAGTCATTTATAAACCAAAAACGATGTAAATTATTGCCAAAAACTATAAACATTATCCGTTGGAAAAATGTACACCCCTACTCAAACATGAAATATTCCAAACCCAGTAAAGCTATTGCGCCGGATGTGTGCGTATACCTGCATCGCGCCGTGATTTTGAACGCGCGGCTCCAGTGCGTTTCACGCTGAACGCACTGTCATCTATCGTCTCATAATGGATGGCAAAATTCCTTATTAGGAAGTAAAATCGCACTCACTGACTAAGAATACAGCATAAACTGCACATGTTGCACTTGCACAAGTAGCCTGTGATAGGATTCGGGACAAAATGCACATATGATGCCACCAAATTTCACAAGAAAACAGAAGGACTGATCGCACGCATGTCACCAAAACCTTAAAGAGGCATTGGACAAAATTTTGAAATTTTGTTTGTGGATGATTTTCACTTCATAAGTTAGTAAATGACAGTCAATTACCAGATATCGGGAAAATTTTGATCAAAACCTTCAAAAAAGTCAAAAATTTGAATTTTATTTTATTTGTTGATTTGGGTATGAGGCTATTCTCTAAACGTATTTATTGATGCTATACAATGAGAAAGAGCCAAAGATTTGTTTGTAAAACATTCCTTTCACATCATAGATTGCAGAAAAATTAAAAAAAAAATGAGATTTTCATTAGATCTCCTGAAAAGGCCAATTCTATAAATTCAACTATAGAGGGCAGTATTTATCGTTGTCGACAACGATAATTAAATATAAGATAATATCTAAATATTTTGGTATATAGGGTTTAAATTTAACAATGAAACTTTGCATGCTGTCATTATTACCGCTAATACTTCAAATGATGCAAAAATCTCAACATGTTTGAGGAAAAGTTTGGGGATGATGCTGAACTTGTCCAATGCCCCTTTAACACTACAGACAGAAACACACATGCAAAGACACCTTGCATGCATCATTATCACTAAAATTTCTCCCGTATTTTGATGAAGCTTTATTACCCAATATACAAGCCACATATCTATATCAAAATGGCATTTTATTGCTCCCATGATATCAGTTATCCTCCACTCAAAATTGCCTTCCAATTTGTATCTTATCATTACTATGTATGGAATAACTTCACTGACCAAATTATAAGCAAGCGCTAACATTGGACACCAGGGAAGATCGTTGTGAAGGTTAGCGATGCAAAAATCTCCCAGATGGAATATTACAAGAAATTGGATTGAGATCGAAATTACCCATTTTGTTGTTCTTAGGAATTGGAGATTGACTTTATACTTTTAGACGATGCAGTACAATCGGTTATCTATCTACTGTAGATAGCAAATTGTGTCATTGTATTTTGTTATGATCTTCATTAACTTCCGTCATTAAAATATCAAATCTCAATATCTAGCTGGTACTTCTGGTATTCCTGATAATTATCTGTTTTAAAGTTTACCTTTAATTCTTTTATATTACAATTTTAGTAATTTATTCTATTTTGCAAAAACAAAATATTAGTCAAACATAAAATTCAACAAATTTGTAAAGAACAACCCCACACACACCCACACAACCCCACACCAACAGACCAAAGGCAAAGTCACTATCGTAAATATTTAGTCACCCATATTCTACTCCAAGACTTAACTGGCCTACCAGCAATACTGTAGGCCTATATCTCTGCAAAACTAAATTCATATCAAGAGATTTGTCATTTTTTCTTCTTCTGTTTTCACAGAACACATAGCCAAATCTTTATAAGGTACCCAGCTGACTACAAAAAAAAAAACCAGACTGAACATCATGACACCCAAGAACATGTTGACAGTTTGAAACCAATACTGCAGAATTCAACAGCTTGTACAAAGACCAAAAACAGATAGTATGTGTGAAAGCTGGGCTGGTGCTGCTCCATAGTCTGGATACCGCAGCGTTGAGTGATGCATGTCCTATAGCCAGCGGCACTATGTATGTTGCCAATACTGGACTTGAAACATACCATGTGCTGTCACCATGTGTTTGGGCACAAGCTTTTTCTCAATGGTCCTAGTGCAGTTGAAACATTGTGGACATGGCTATATAGATAGTTGAATGTCCTTTTCAACAACTCACCATATGGGTCAAACTGTACTTCTTATGAGCTACCAAATATTTGGTGCAGCAAGTCTTTGTTATCTTATAATCTGATATATAGTTCCAACAGAGGCTTCCCCTCCCATGGACCCAGCAACGAGCCCAGGCAGCACATGCCTGTGGCCAGCTCAGTAGGCATGTTGGACACTGGGTGGGTGTTAGACTTTTGAATGGCTAAATCTTAGTCATACAGTGATTTTGCTGAAAATAGTATACAATATGGTGATAATTAAACTGAACTAGAGATGTTTTTCCAGAAACTACCTTGTTTTAAATGCATCTTGTTCAAAACCAGAACAAAGGTGGTCGAAAAAATAGGTGTGGTTAGCACGTCACACCTGGCTGGGTTTACAGAACTAAGGTGATGCACGTTTCAAGAACTTAAGATGCTCACTTCTATGTGTGCTGCTACAAGAGATCAGCGGGCCTTTGCTCTGCCTCTGAATAACACTATCTTGCTTAATTAATCCTGCAATAATCATGTTAATGTTTCAGATTATACAGGGGGTACAACATTGTTATAGGCTTTTGCTTTTCACTATACATCCTTCATTGTATCTGTATGTCTATATAACTTTTGATGGAAAACAAAACAAACTAATTTTAAATTGAAATTAACATTACGAAAATTTTTGTCTGATTAGTCTACTGTAGGCCTATAGTCTGCTATACCCACCTTTAAAATAAGCCAGTTGAGAATTCAATTGTTGTAATCTATTTATTATTTTGTGTTTACTTTCAATGTAAAAAGCGCTTTGGCCATTCTGGCTATGGTACTCCATTAATTGTTGATGCTTATCCCTCCCCTCTTATCTCTGATGGCAAATATACTCATGATATCGGGAAAGTGTGAGGGATGGAACACCATGAAAAACTAAAATATTAAACCATATTCTTGTAAAGCACTCTAACAAAATCTCGACAATTCGAAAATGACCTTGTACTTTAACCAAACTAAGGTCATGATCATCACAAAGCATCAATTGCGACATTTTGGTAAATATAACTCATCTTTCAAGCATTGTATGCAATATGATATTTGTTCTGTCTGTAAGCCTTGTTTATTAAAACTGACAGGGACAACCCCATCTCAATATTACCCATATGGATACCCTCACCGATGGTATAGATGACGTGGGTGGTAAAATGAGAACCAGAGTTAGACTGTATAGAACATTAAAGATATTTTTTTTGTAGCAAAAGCTGGGATGAGCATTACAATTAAATCATAAGACAAAGACAAAAAATATTTAAAAAGTAGTTGCTTTTAAAGCTCTATTTGCTATTGAAGTGACATCATAAATCAGAATCATTTTCCCTGGCAACCGTTCAACACCATTCATATGTCCCATGGAATCAATATGAATTACCTGTGCCAATTGCAGTAGGGTTGACAATAATCCAAGGACAGACTGTCTCCCATATATATTTTATTTTACCAGCGAAGCATCGGACTTAGTCTTCTCTGCTGAAGACTAAGCAACCTACTGTGAGTTGTGTGTATAGTGTGGAACATTTGCTGCAGTAGACCAGACTATTACATAATCACTCCAACAGCGAATCATTTTTAATTCTTCTTTGGAACTCCCATCTCTCCCCTCATATCTAACTATCAATTCACAACACTTAAGCTATAAAAAATGCAGCAGTTTCTATGCAAATGAAAAATGATTTCCCCTCTCATACTACAGTAGAATAGTATCACATCCCTACATTTAGGTGTTAAATACCAGGATTATTTTTCTTCAAATCACTCACTCAATTAATGCAAATTACTCAATTAATCCGTCATAAATCTAATATCAACCCCATTTCAGTCCATCACAAAAAAGACACAAGTTTGTAGTGTGTAGATATCTTCTTCAAGGTTCCCAAACCAAGAATGTACAATAAGTGCAGTTCCAAAAACTCACTTCATTTATAGTTTGCAAAAGGGCAGTTCAAAAAAATAAAGTGACTATTTATAGTTCCATCTCCAAGTACATGAATGACTCTACCACACAGCATCTCCCTGGCTCAACTCACACATGGACATGATTTGTTTTGAAATAAACACACAAGTGCTTGTGTTCAGTCTACTAGGCCATATAAAAATAAATTATTTCTTGTTTCCTGTGATCCTAACAACGGTTCAAACAAAATGTTACTGTAAAAAATGTTGTCAAGTTTTTGTGAAAAAAATTTGCTATCTCTTGAGGCCGCATGTCTCTAATCAACTGAAAATCATAAATCATACGTTTAGATATGAAATCTATTACAGAATAGATTTTCCGTTAGTAACCAATCAATTTTTGCACAATGTCATACAGAAAAATATCAAAAAAACACATAAATCGAGACAATGATATTGTGGGAATGGTCAAATGGCCCAAAGGGACCATCCCCTGCAAGACAATGTTTCAACCACACAAAACCAATACCTACTTTTGTCTATTTGTAATATGAAACAAAAATGTACTCCTTAAAAAAGGTATGGCCTGTATTTGCAAACATTGGAGTGCCCATCTCTCTATTAAAGCAACTGGGCCAAGCTTCACTATGTTATATTTTTAGAAAGCAAAATGGAACATCTTCTCCCAAAGTCTATTACCCTCCCTGCATTGAAGTAACCTGGGAACAACTGCATCGAGAGGAGCACGTAAGGGCAAGTACCTTTCTCGTGGATGCCATCACCAGATTCAAACCAATGACTCTCAGTGGCTAATGAACAACAATCAAGACTTATACCACAAGGCCACTCTCATCCCTCCATGAACGTATCCGTATAAAAAAATTCATAAAATAACTTTTCCTACCAATTCTGGTCAGCAAGTTATGGGAAACAAACCCTAATTTTAGTTAGGCCCTACCATGATGTGTACCATGTGAGAAAGAGAGACTATGGCTGGTGCGTGATGGCACGTGATGACGTCTTTCCCCCAGTGATGCTGTCATACCGTTGCATCCAACGCTTGTAGATCAGCTAGTACATGTGTACGGCCTTGACTCCACAGCCTACTTCATGATCATCTATTGGTACACTTACACTTCAAAAAATAAACTTGATCATAAATTAAATTTTAGACTTTCAAATGTATCCAAACATGAATCAATATTTCTGAAAATATTATAAACTGGTCATTCTACATGAACTCAAAATAAAAGACTTTAATATATTAAAATCATTTGATTCACATTCAGTTGTATAATGGCAAATGTGAATCAACATTTCTAAAACACTACGGACTATACACTCAGGACAAACCAAAAATTATTTTCAAAAAAATGAGAAACCAAAATTTTTAATCAACTCAAAACAATTTTGTTACGATATTGCATCTATTATAAATGAAAAAAATAAGACTGGTATTTTTTTAAATAATGAAAATACTCAATTTTTGACATACAGGATCATCTGCCTATTTGAACAAATATTGACACTTGACTATTGAAAAGTATTAACATTTACCTAAGGACATTTACTTGTTTAAAATGGCATAACATAGATTCTAAAATATACACAAAAAAATATTATCTTTTTTCTATTTTCAAAGAAAAAACACACATTAAAATCTTTGTTAGTTTCAATTACATACTTCTTCCAGGTTCACAAATTTCTTAATCTCAAAGAATAAATCACATTTTAACCTTGTGAAAATATGGAATAATATCTAATACATTGCCATTGCTTTTCAGATATTCAATATGGCCATTGAAAAAAAAATGATTAGAATGCACTTTAAACCAGATCATGAGGTCTCATTACCCTCCAGGACATGAAGCTTAATAGTTGATGGTCAGAAGAAAGGTCAAATACCCATGGCAATATGATACTGCTTCCCATATGGAACTGGACTCCTGGTATACCAGCAACACGGAAATGGTGTAGTGAGAAAGTGTATCTACTATATTTTATGGGAACTTGAACAATTGAACACATTCATACTTGATAGCTGATTTTGGTGGTTAAAGGTGCAATTCATGATTTTGATGTGACAAAATCTCACCTCTTTTAACTAGCTAAATAAAAAGAAGAGTACAACATAAATATATGCTGAAAAGTTCACTTGATTCTGACCGTTCGTTTCCAAGTTACAAGCTTTTCAGCATTTTGAAAATCCCCATCTATAGGTTACACTGTTGTAATTACTGTCGGGGCCCGACAATAATTAGAAAATGACACATTTTTCAACTTTTCTCAAAAATGCAAGCACATTTGAAAGAATAGTTTTGGGATCGTAACATATACCAGTTGAGGATTCTTACAAGCTAAAAAACTCAGTTTTGATAGAGGTGACCTTGAGGGTGAAAAATGGATCATGATATGCCCCTTTAAGGAAATTCTTCCTCCAAATTTTCTCTTCATGTGCCTCAGTCTGTTGAATTTGACGAAGAGAATCATTTTACTTTCGATATTTTGTTCATCATTGCATAAAAAGAGCAAACATAACATTGCATCAATACAAGCAACCCTGTTGAATTATGCTCCCCTTTTTATTATATTTTATTAAGATCTTTATCAGTTATATGACTATATTTTCGGAAGTAACTGAATTATTTCAGCATGCTATGTTTTCATGTTTTGGTAATGACAAAAATGTTAACTGTTTGTCCTCTTTCAAAATGTTAAACGATAACAATATGTTCATAGTTGCAATGTGAAATATTTCAACGGCTTGTTTCAGAATGTCCACATATTTGAATCATTAAAACAAGAAATCCTCTCCTCAACTTTGTGCACCGGTTCAATCAAACCCAGATCAAACACAAATTAATTCTGACAAATCCCCTATCCTCATAAAACAAACCAAAATCCGCTGCCTCTACATCATCACACGTAAACCCTTGATTAGATACAAAGTCGGTACTTATTGTAATCAAGTCAACGGCACACACAAAAAACATTTCGGAGCTAGTCAAGTCGGCTTACCGTGCACATTAACAATAAGCTTTGACGGGGCGGAGTTACACAATAACTTGGATGCCATCAGTCATAACTTACATGGGCATCCAGAATAGTTTCAATGTGTGTGACATATATAGATCCCGGTATAAATAACACAAGGCGATGATTGCCTGGTATGTACCACATACTATACAAGTCACTCAGCTCTATTTGACCTTTGACCCATGCATCAGAGTCCTTTGAACTATTACAGATGATGTGACTTTGCCGCACTGACAGAGTAGTATTATCAAAACAAGAGCCGAGTGTAAGATGCTGTTGTAATGACGTTAGTAAACACGCAGAAAATATTTGAGCTCACAAAAACGCACATGACTTGTAACTTGTTTTTGGATGTATCGATTACAAAAGAAAACATTTGGAATATTTAAATTTTGAGCGCTGCATCGGGGTAGATTTCAAGATGTAATAAGCAAAGATGTAGGAGCATCATTTATTACAGCCTTCACCTAGATGTAGGTGCACATTTATCTCTGCAATCGCCAATGCTGTGCATTGAATGGAGTATACATGTGTTTTCTATCTCAAATATGGAAAAGCAACTTGAAAATTCTTGACAAAGGATGGAGTTTATTCTGTATTTAAATTGAACTTAAGCTTTCTTAGAGTGGCAGAAATATTTAAGATATATTAAGTCACTCATATAAAATATAAATTTCTTAAAAAGAAAAATATATATTTTGATATCATTACAGTTTATGAAATCTTAGTTTGAAAAAAAAAGGGAAAAAGATTGAAACAAAAATGCAAATATTTGCCACCTTCGATACTAAACATGATTATAGGCCTACATAGAAACTCCCATGTCCTAATAAATGATATAATTCTAATTGAAAAGAAACCAAATAGAGCGAAAGAGATATGTTTCTTTATAATATCTTTTAATGCTATAATATCAGGACCATGATCTAAAAACCCAAGCACTCAGCTTTATGATTAACACTGTATTATAGACAAATAAAACCAATAAATGTTGATTTTGCCTTCAAGAAATTCTATCATTTCATATTTCGAACTTCAATATTTTTTATTTATATAGACCAACATCCAAATTGCCTTTCAAAGATAGCTCCATCATCTACTAAAAAGAGCATTCAAAATAAACATAAATACCCGGGCCTGTACAATCCACTACGGAACATCACATCACATCGCATCGAACGCTCACGTTTATTAACACTCTCAATATATTCAACAGTCAAAATACACAACCAAACTTTATCACAGTCTCAAAAATTCTCTCGTCTTCGAGTGCCAGAACAATAAATACAGATCACCACAGGGGAAAGAAGGTAGAGGGGCCAATATAAACGAAGCATGCGAGAGAGCACTAGACTTGACGGCTGTTCTTGTTTTTAAACAAGTCCAACAGAATACACACACGAAAAAAAGAGCAAATTGATAGTACAAGAGTACAAGTAATGCATGCCCCGAAGCCACGCTATCGAATTCTAGTCCTAAATTCCCCGGAATGTAGCAGACATAGCCATGGTCAATGACATACACTAGGAGCTACTAGGCCAAGATTACCATCCCGACAGGCCTCCTATCGTCCAATTAATGCCTCAATGTTTACAACAACTTCTAGCACCTTTTGTTTTTTTATTTTTCTGGTGTCGCTTCCAATTTGATTTTGATTTAGAGTGCAAGACATATGTCAGAGATTGGCTAACAGGGTGTTAGGGTAATTTGTGGCATTTTGGATCATGGGACAAACTCTTTGATGCTGCCTTGTGTTGGACACAAAATGTAAGCTGTTTGCTGTACTGTTGTTTACTTTTCAGTTACACATAAACGTACAGAGTCCAACATAAGGCTACTGTACACGATTTTGACCATAGAAAAACATGTTTACCTAGGACCAAAACATTGTACGTTGATATACCGAACCCTTATAGTAGTCAAGTTAAATTCAATCAGCTTAAAGTGCTTGCTTATGATGCATAATTTCATGAGTTCCAACCCTAGCAATGCCTAAAGATCGAGTGTGACTGGAACTTCCTGATGGATAAGAAACATACTCTTAATTGTCTCAAAAATGAAAGAGAACCTGTATGAAACTTGGGGAGCTGATCTTTGCTGCGGTGGTTTAAATATGTACAGATCAAGGCTACAATAGGACCTGATATGGTGTATCAATAGGACCTGAAATGATGTATAGAGTGGTATGCAGCTTACATAGGCCACAATGGTCAGTGAGTACCTGTACAGAGTGCTGAGGTTGAGTGGAATTCAGGGAGGCACAGTGCACTGTAAATCCCTTGTAATTATTCATAGATTGATGCCCTGATCATATGTACCATGTGCCGTAACAATTGTAGGAATAATACAACTATTGCAACACCCTCATAAAGTACCTTAGCACTACAATTGGGCTCGACTGATTTGGTTTACTGACAAGAGAGGCCATCCTCACCTTCGGTTCGGTTTGAACACCTCGACTGTGGCGCTACGCGCTGCAGTCTCGTTGCATAGTCACTGACAATATTGATCAGTGGTCTATATTGAGTAAGTGATTTAGGTGAGGGTCGCAGGGTGCGACTAAGAGTACCTATGCACTTACTCAATTTTAGAGAGTTGCTCAAGACTGTTAAACAATGATCATCCTGCACTTTAAACAAAATAATTTCTCGATTTTACTACAGTAAAATGAAACATCTGTTACATAAGAGCAAAACGTTTATCATCAATCACCTCTTTAAAAAACAATTTTGAAATTTGACCAATCATCCAACCCACTTGCGTCAGATCTAATTAATCCAACAATTATTCAGCGGACCCTTGGTCCTACGGTCCTCAAGTTACTTTGTGATGTCCATCAGCACACAGCACATTACTGTGTGCTGATCATAAGCACATCCGCCTTTACCTTCATGCTTCATCTACCCATCACTCCACAAATGCCAAGGGCAGCTATTTATTTCATCCTTTCCCTCTTTGTGTTCACCTCAACCAATTTGACACGGGTCTACCGCTAAGCGTCATCACCCCGTCATCGGATAGCCTATGATATTTAAGCAAATTCAGTTAGGTCACAAGGTGGACTATTTTGAGTCCAGAGTCTAAATATCAATTTAGTACATGATTCCTGGTGCTAATTTAATGCTGGATTATATTGCTGAATGTAATTGCTTACAGTTATCGCATTGTGCAAGAGACATAAGAGTGCAGGTGCACCGTGTTTCACAAGTTCCGTCAAATAAGTAAGATCACATTAAGAAATGTATTTCTGTTTCGCTGACATGATGAATGTGTTAGCACTCAAGGTATGTATCATTTCCTACCAATTGAATGCTTAATGAATGCTTAATGAAGACATTTTCCCTCAACATTCTTCCCGTGATGAGATGATACATTTCGCTTCCTCTCAAAACAGCTCTCATCACACGCGGTATCACCTGCTCGCGCTTTTTGTTTTCGTCAAATTTTCATTTTCCTGTTTCATCGCAATCAAGGCGATGCTTCAATCACTTTTTTGTCAAGTTCACATTGAGAAATGCATTTTTCATGTCAATCATTTTAGTTGAAAAATAAAGAGAAATGTTCGGATAGCTATCTATCTTAGTTATCCTGCAGCCTTCCCTAACAAAACTCTGCGTCAATGATCCAAATGCCTTGGCACGCCATTTTTCATCGTCATTAACTAAGAAATTTGAAAGCTTCAATCAAAATGTCCCAGTAGTTGAGTGATAGCTTATTAATTGCCAACTTAATCTAGTTGCCATGGCAACTGTTGTCAAATTGATGTTTCTGGGTGAGTCAATGAACGCTGTCGATTTTAATACATGATATGTGGGCAAATTGTACTTCATCTCCAAGATGGATGACAAAGTGATACTTAAAGGTGCATAACCAGCAATTTATTTTCCCCAATATCATATTTACAGATCCGATCTTCAAATGGAATTAGCTCTAAAATAATACCAACTTTTGTAGTAGGAAATTAGACTCAAAATGAATATCTACAGAATTAGGTTTAGCATGGTATGAGCATTTCTCTCTACAAACTGTACATACGATATATGCCATAATGGTAGCAATTGAGTTATAAATAGTTTATGGTGATTTTTCAACACGATGAAGCTCTGAATGTTTTCAAGGTCCTTGGCTACATTTGCTCTCTCAATATTCCTCAAATACCCTCCATTTTAGGGCAAAAAATGCATAGTGGAAAAACAACTGTCAAAAAATTATGAAAATGTGAAATAGTGATCCTTCCATATTATCTATCTCGAGTATCCGGGCAAAGGTTACTCCATTTTAAGGAAATAATTTTTAGACGAAAAAAAAAAAAAAAACCCTTTGAGAAAATTTACAAAGCAAAATTCAACATGGCATGCTTCAGGTCCACACTTAGGCAACAAACTAATAAAGAAATATCTGACTCTGTAAATGACGTACTGCTAAGTACCAATTGAATAGTCCATCCAAGGCTTGCCATGTTGGAATTTTACTGTGTAATGAAAGAAGACAAAAAATATACTCACTTTTCCTTGCATGATAAGCCTTATTGTCAGCGTGACATTTGGGCTGTCGTTAGACCCTACGGGTTGCTTCTCTTCTGTTGTCATGATGGACGGGTGAAATGGGTACGACGGTGGCGGAGACAGCGCTTGCTGGTATGGTGGCGGCGGCGGTATGGGCAGCGGTTGAGGCAGCGGATGATGCTGGGGGAATACGGGATGGGGAAGAGGCGGGGGGAAATAGCAGACTTGGAGGTTTGGCCCCCAGATGGCTACTGTTGGATGTGGCGACTCACCACAAAATCAAAATCTGTAGAAAAAGACAAAACAGAGATTGACAATGATTAGAATGCAGTCAATAATATATAGGTGGCTGTCCATTGCAAGCCTCGATAAAGATGAACCTAGTCAATTTCATTTTCACAGATTCAAATAAAACATACATAGTACTCGGGAGTCTCAATTTGGTCAGAGAAAATGACTTACATGCATTATGTCCTACACCTTCAAATAAGAGGAGCCAACTTCGGGGAGGCTTGTGGTAAATGGTTACATATGCTGAATCGTAAGTTACATAATAATAAAAATTAAATAGTCCCACATTTTTGACAAATATTTAATAAATCATAATGAGCCTAAAAATCAATGCTTTTGCAGCATCAATAACATTATCTTATCATATTGTGGCCTTGTTGTCGTTCAACACATAACAGAGCGATGCATAATTCTGAAGACAAAACGAGAGGTTCATAAACTACTACATTATTTGTATGCAGCACGACAATCAAAGATACATGTAATTTGCATTTTGTACGATTCAATCTAACGCGGGGATTAATGCCAACTGACTTGCCCTTATGCTGTCTGAGAACAGGTTCCTCGTAATCCCGAGATATGTACAAGTGTCGAGACAAATTGAGAACATTTCAAACAAGAAAATTGGAAAACGAATGAGAGACAACTTGATACTATGTGAGAGGATTTATGATAGAAGAATAAGAAAGGAATAGTATTAAGAAAATCTTGTGCGGAACTATGGAGACTTCAAGGCGACGTACTCGTCAGATCAAATAAAATCATGAAGGTATTTTGAGCAGACAGGGAAAACAGAGGGAAAAACCAAGACTCTTTTAAATGGTTATTATATAATTGTCTAAGAAAACTGAACTTTTGTCTATAGATGACATTTTTCATTTATAGTCATAAACCATTTGATTAAATCGTGTTAAGTTGTATTAGAATGGTTAGACAAATTCTCAAAGTAACTTTCATGATGTAGCACTATGACTTACACTTTATTGGACAATAAGACCCAGAATTAAAATGACATAGGGTGTACATGCTTTTTTGACATCATCATGGCCATGATGGAACACCTAAATCAGAGATTGTGGACTCATCATTTCTATGAGACCAATACTAGCTGTTAAGCTGGTTTCGCAGTGTCTATATGGTTGTTGTTATACCATCGATCTAATCAAGTGCACGATTACAACCTTTCAGTGCTAAGAACTCTCTTTCTATATCCAACATTGTATATAATATGGATATACTTCACAATCATAAATATAACTTCACAAACGTCCATGACTCGATGACTATGATCTTATCAACAAATTCATACACATGCATAAGAAACCTTCAACTCAGTAAAGAAAAATTCATCTCCATATCTGAATATAAAATATAAAAAATCCGTCCCCCCGGATATCTTTGTTGTAAAAATTGGTCCCCGGGAGATCAAATCAAGAAATGTATGCATTTGATATCACATTTTGCACATTCACCAGGGTCATATAGTACGTTGCTATTACTACTCTTGCCACGATAATAAAGAATACATGAAAATATTGTCTTATAAATCATTCATTTTAAAAATCATTTTCAAAAATTGTAATCTTTGTATAATTGTTTTTATTTAAATATAATTACCATACGACCGTTGTTGTTCAAGAGTCAAGAATAAAAATTTAAGTGAATTAATTTTGAAGAAGATTATTCATACCAATTAATGAACTACTAGACATTTTTCATATTTCTTCAAAACCTCATCTTACATGTAGGGTTAATGATTGTTTTAAATGATTTTAAAGTGCTCTTGTAATTGTATCCTTCACATTTATTTTAAATCTTACATGAAAGTTTCAAGTCTGTTTTCATTTTAAAATTTTGCCATTGGACTGACAGAAGCTTCAAATTGGGTATTTCAAAACTTTAAGTCCCCAGATTTTACAAAACTCACCACAAACTAGTAGCAGGTGCGGATATAAAATGGTGCACATGGCTCACACCCACTTTTATTTCGCATAGGTATTGGTTGGTATTGCTGAACATTGCATTGGGATGCCAGGGGTCCCAGGTTCGAGTCCCCAGGCTTGAATAGGCTTGAATGCGTGAAAATAGATAAATATAGTAAGTTTTGAGGTGGTTATTTTGGCCTTAAATGGGTTATGGTATGACTTTATTTCTGTCCAAAATCAGTCAAGGGGGTAATTCACTTCAATCTATCCTATGAAATGAACCACTGCAGTTAATTCTAAAGACCAAGAGCGAGCTCGTATGACAAGCTCCCCTTATCTAAACCATGCTTTTATCACAACTGAATAGCCTGTAGTCCATTGATCTAAATTTCAATGATACCCATCAAAACAGGTCAATAATGTCCGATTTGGATTGCCTGGCTACATCAACAAGTGTCCCAATCTTGGACGCTAACCTAATTAAGCTGACAATAATCATGTTTAGATAGCATTAGTTCCCACATATAATACCCAATGGGCTTCCTGATGGGTGCATAAATACTCATCTTGCTGTGTATTGACTATAGGGACACAATTTTGACAAGAAACATTGGCACGATGATTACAGCCACATCTTGGTTTTACAGGACAAGATTCCCACACACATAATATCGAAGTTTCCTGAAAGAAAACATTTATTACAAGAACTCATCTTGAGATATATTGATCATACAGTAATCAAATTGACAAGAAACATTGGTATGATAATTGCAGTCATATCTCAGTAAGTTTTACAGGACAATATTCCCTCACATCATATAGGTTTCCTGATGGGTACCACAGTAAAAAAAATAGCACGATGACAACCACTACATAATTGACTCTGCCGAAGACCTTCATACCTGGAAAAAATCATAGGTACTTCCCCGGGGGGGCACTTAACTTTGAAAGTGGTAGGTATGTCCGGCGCGAAGCGCCGAAATTGGGGGCAGGTGAACTGATTTTCTGTAAAAAATGGACCTTTGAAACCAATTATGGGGGGTCTAGTGAACTGAAATTTTGGTCAAAAATAGCCTCCTGAACTGAAAATTTTCGCATTTCCTGAGCAATTTATGCAGTTAGAGCTAAAATTTTGCAGTTTTTCTAAAAAACGGGGTCAAAAGAACTGAATCACGCTGAAAATGGGGATCTAGTGAGCGGCCTGGCGGCCTGAAAAAGGGGGTCTTGACCGCCGGACATATATATCCTGTCCACATATGTGAGTGCCCCCCCCCCCCCCCCCCCCGGGTACTTCCATGGTACAGACAACAATCTTCAAATAAGCTCGAAACAGGTTGCACTGCCAACATACATAGCATGATTAACTAACTTGTTTAAATTTACCCAGTGCTAAATTAACATGGGTATATGCATGAGAAGTCATTTTTGAAGTAATTCACACCCAATTCAATGGGATTAGTTGCTAAACAATCACAACATAGCACCCTCATTACAAGTACTAGTAGCAAACAAATTTATCTTATCAGCCAAGATAAATATACAGTAAAAACAGTTCAGGAGTTATATGTAAATAGGCAGTACAAATTGGACCCTCCAATAATGTATTCTACTCTGAAAGTTAAATATACAATCAAAACAGTTCAGGAGTTACATGTAAATAAACAGTACAAATTGGACCTTCAATAATGTATCCTACTCAGAATAAAATTTGCCTTGTGAATTGAGATAGGCAAATATAAACTCACATAATTAGTTTACATGGTTCAGGAATTGCATTTACAGTGGTTTCATAGACTTGCGTGGCAAGTAATTTGATTTAGTTCTTAAATTAGTTCATGTTTTGTTTCTAGGAGGTATGATACCCTAGACTAGCCCTGTGTACAGTGCCTTGTCCTACATCCACTCAGTGTCCAACATCCCTTAGCCACCTCGCCCAGGCACAATGAGGGGTGGTCAGGGGAACGGTACTAGTTCTAACCCTAGACCACAAAAAAAGAAACTGACCAATCAAATGGCAAGCTTGAATATTGTTTGTACAGACCTATTGGGTCTGAGTGAGATCAAAGAGGAATCGGAATAAAATTGTGTCAGAATTGACACTAGGGCTATTGACACCTCCCCTATACCTGCCCATATGAAGTGTGGAGGTCCATTCCCCATCTCTTAAAAATGCCAACTACTAGGCCTAAATAGAATACACCTGGTGACCGTACGGTGGCTCTGCCAATTCCTTACAAATACCGCGCTGATTATCCAAAGCCAGACTTGACACTCCCTACCTGCCAATGATATCAAATGGTGATCTAACAACTAACAGAGTTCACAGGTGGCAATTAGCATGTTTGTAAATAAGTCCGGGGAATCCCATCAGCACATCTACTTTAACACCGCCTACTAAATAGAATACACCTGGCGGTCTTGCCTCTGATTGCCAACTGATTGTCTAAAGCAGGGTATGCCAGGCTTGAAATTCCCCTCCTGCCCAAGAAGATATCAAATGGTGATATAACAACTACCATGGTGCACAGGTGGCAATTAGCTATTTGTTAATAAGTCTGGAGGTCCACACCCATGTCAGTCCCATCTCCTTTTAATACCACCATCTAAATAGAATACTTTTGGTCTTGAAAAATCCTTACACTGATTGTCCAGAGCAGGGTATGCCCATAGTATGCCAGACTTGAAACTCCCCTCCTGTCCAAGAAGATATCATATGGTGATCTAACAATTAACAAAGTTCACAGGTGGCAATTAACATGTTTGTTAATAAGTCCGGGGATCCCCGTCAGCCAATATCCTTTAACACAACCTACTAAATAGAATACAATTCGCGGTCTTGCCTCTGCCAGACTTGAAACTCCCCTACTGCCCAAGAAGATATCAAATGGTGATCTAACAATTAACATAGTTCACAGGTGGCAATTAACATGTTTGTTAATAAGTCTGAAGGTCCACACTCTAGCCAGTGCCATCTCCTTTAATGCCAACTACTGATCATGAAAGGAATACACCTGGAAAACAAGACACAAGACTGCTCTTCCCTCAAGCGATTGTCAGGACCAATATGAGGCAACACATTCAAAGGGGCTCAGATAGAAATTTATTTTTGTGCTATGTCTGAAATTCACTCAAGTTGAGGAAAATAGAATTACGTGTACAGAATTGGATGAACACATATCATGGAATTCGCATGACACGAAATTCCTATTTAAAAATTCTAATTTTACCCCGTTCGTTCAACCACAGGATTCGAACCTGCGACATCTTCCATCCCAATCCAAAGTCAATTAATACCAAGCCACAGGGTTGGAGGTAATTCAGTGTTACATCTCACATCTATGATGAGATGATCATGAAATCATGCTATTAAAATATGTCTTTCAAATGTATCTTGCAAAGAAACAATCTCAACTCTTGCTCCATGACTTGGAAACTTGATTGCTTCAGCCAAATGTTTCCCAATTATCTGATATGCCTTTTCAGAAGACACGTTTTCAAAGACACAACTTTTACAGTGTACATATCTTATACCAAGTGTATTTGTAAATATAGGCCAGATAAAATCAGTCTGCAACAGCAGGTAGAGATCTTGTGCCTCATGGGGCTGCAGCAGGTGTAGGGGAATATAGTCCATGCTGAATACACTGATTTTTAGCTTTGCACCACGATTGAAATAATGACCACAGAAAAGTATAACATTGGTACCATTGTCAGGTGACATGAAAGATCCCGTTACTGGGAAAAACAGTAGTCTAAACTGCTTTCATACTTATGTAGTTTTGCAGCTTTGTCGCTGCATGACATATATTTTTTGCAAAAACTTGCCGCTTCCGGTTGTCGTAGCGGCAAAATCTGAAAAGCGACAAAACTGCAAAGCTACAAAAGTGTGAAAGGAAGCAAGCGACGGAGCTGCAAAGCTACAGAGCGACAATAAGTATGAAAGCAGCATTATGTAACTGTGCTGTGGGTTGCTTCTCCTGCCCCTTGACACCTAAGGGGAACTCCAGATCATCCATAGACTGGCAAGCAGGACAGGGCATCTCGAAGCACCAAATCGCTGCCTGCGTAGCGCTTGCTGGATAGTTTGCCATATTATAAGTTGAGAAATTGGTGGGAGATGTGCCAGGTTCAAATCCAGATGAAAACTGACAATTATTGACATATAAAGAACTTAGAAAAAATATCTCAAAGAAAGGTAACCTTAGTTGAACATCCTACCATCACAAATGAATAAGCTTAAGCTGAGTTATCATTAAAGCAATACTATAAAGTGTTAAAATGAAGCGCCCTGTCACCTATATCCATTTTCCGGTTTCAAAATTAGTTTTTGACAAAATATACTTGAAAATGCTTTTAGATAGTCACATTCCTTCATTTTAGGCTATTTTTACTTAAAACCATTTTTGATCAAAGTCTTTTAGTATTGCTTCAAGCATTTAAATTACAAAAAAATTCTTGTACAAGCAATCTTCAACAATTACCACACTTGCTCCACATCTTTACAAGCGTTCCTTAATTATCACATTTTCAAGCATCATAAATTCAAGAAAAAATCAAAACACAAAAGAGTAATTTTTTCCATCATTCAATCAACATTTTCCTTCTTTTCCAAGGAGTGCAATCTGTATTAGTTGTCAAACAGGAGATGTGCCGTACTCTCGTTTATGAATACAATACTCTCTCCATGGTTATGCAACAAAATGGGCAATAAACAGTTGATTTTGTCAATTTAGCTCAATTTGTTGCCTAGCAACCCTAATGTACCGGGCTGTGTGATGAATAAGTCAATTTACCTGCCTTTTTATCTTTACTCAATTTACCCCAATTTTGTCTTTTTCCAAGATCGTGCTATCTCTGTTCATATATGCTTTTTCCGCTCCCAGATTCATCAAACATACTAGTACTAGTAGTCAATCCCGCATTCTCAGTTCATTTTCGACTTTCCCTAGATACCAAAAGCCATATTTAGTTATCTCAGGTTGGAAGTATGGAAAGAGCAAACGGGGAATAGGATGAAGGGAACATAAACGAGAGCATCCACGATGCATTGACTTCCTGGAATAAATTGGATTGGCTTAATTCTGTTTGGTCTATTGGGTCATTCTGTGTCAATTCACCTAATGCATTACACCTCACCTCCTTCTAATTAGCTCAAATTTGGTTTGCAGGGTGATATTAACTTGAAAAGCTCAAATTTCAAAAATGAGCGCAATCGGACATACGATTTTCACGTTATGACTCGTCCACGGTCCAATTTGCTGATTTTTGCAAAAGTGAACGCACTCACAAATACGAACACGACCATGTCTCGGTAACCACTGAACCAAATATGTTGAAATTGGTGCCTTTAGAAAGCTAATGGCACAAGCAATCCGAATTTGTCATTTTCTAGCTCTTCTCAAAACTAGCTATGTTTAAAATGCCTAGGCTATTATAAATACCTACAACATAGACACCAATTTTATGCGAAATGTACAGGAATAGATAAAATGTAGTAAAATTAATGCCTACATTGTAGGTATGGGCATTTTGCACATAGCTAGTTAGGGACTTAGAGTTAAGAGTTGAGTAATGGTCATGACCTTGAATGAGCCCAAATGGATCATCTCAGGTCAATTCTTTGAATATTTTTGAGATTTGACCACACATGACCTTTCGACCACCCTCACCCCCAATATTAGTTATTGGGTGAAGCGGAGGTATGTTGTGGGAAATACTTGTGCGCGAAGTGTCATATCCGGGCGAAGCGCAGCTGAGCCTGGATATGACACTGAGCACACAAGTTTTTCCAATAACATATCGCCGCTGAATCGGCTTTTCCAAATAAGGTCATTAATTCTCTTAGTGGTATGATAAAAGTGCGTCTCAAGGTCTGACGCGCTTAAGGTATGATACGAAATATATCACCGCAGCGGCTTTTCCAAATATGGCCATAAATTCTCTTTATGATAAGTCAAGTCTCCTTAGAACACTCAGGGGGCTAATTGCTATTCATGGTCCAGATTTTGTCCATTTTTGTCTCCAGATAAAATTTGATACCTTTATTTACATGGGCTTTGAAACCGGGGGAGGGGT
>JXSR01S034744.1:38112-56292 GCA_000969725.1 Ophiothrix spiculata
CAAACCTCCTGACATTTAGTATTGCATCATAAAAATCATCACATGAATGAGAGTCCAGATAGTCATTGATTTCATATAAAATATCTCAAAACTAATTCAGAAATATGCCTTAAACAATGCTTAAGGGTTACAAGTTACTCCCTTTAATCATAATAAGTAACATCTTTAAATTTAAAAGTAGACGTTGTTTCATACATCTTCTTGCAGATGTCATTAGGGGTAGACAATACTTTTGACACACTGTATATATCATGCATTGAACTCATGGCAAAGGCATGCACCTTGTGAGTTAGCCTTTTTTTCCAGTTGTTATGCAGAGACTAACATTATAAAAATGTTATTTTTTTTTAATATCGTCCTTTGTTTTACAAATAAAAATTGAACAATATCTGGCATTATTTTCATTATTTACTATACCCCTACAGACAAGTATGAAATAATACAACAGACAAATTGTATAAAGAAAAACTGAATTTCAAAACATTAACTCCTGCAAGGGGTGCTTGTATTTAGAGGTGGGTGCTTGTATATATCCCCTAAAAATTGACCCTCACAAAGAATTTAAGTTGACTCAAAAAGTCTCCCTAAACATGATTTTGACCAATTTTTTTTTTCATATTTAGGGTTTTTGAAATTAAAAAAAAACCTTACCATATCATGGATGGGATTTAAAAGTCATATTTATGGTGCAATTTATATTTCTTTATCTTGATGTTTTTCTCAAGTATTCAATTAGCACAGGGGAAACACCATATTGACTTCTATTGTTTTTGACATCCTAGACATTGTCCGGAAACTTTGAGTGCCGTAAAAAATCAACCTTTTTCTGTGATTTCACATTTGAGCATGATATCCACCTCTGAATAAAGGTTCCCCACCATCCCCTGGGTAAAATTCATTTAGAAATTACAAACAGTGATAGCACAAAGCAGTACTCACTCATTCATGAATATGAATAGAAAGTAGTGTTTGTATTGACAACAGGAAACTAAAATACACCAAACAAAAAAACACTGAGCTGTAGCTCATTTTCAGAGGCCCACCATGAGACTTTTCTTCCAGAAAGTCTAAAAAGAAGGGGGGATATGTAATTTGAACCAGTGACTAATTTGGTAAATTAATATTCAAATCAAACTAACATATTCTATAAATTATACAATCTTGGTTTCTTGTCATTTTCGCATAAATTGGTATCATCCAAAAGTGGATCTGTTAACAATTTGGTCCTATCTTAGCTTTTTCCTTCTGATTTAAATGCTTCTTTTAAGAAACCTTCGCTCCATCTCTGTCACTCTAACGGTATACAATTTATACCAAATATTTCTGAAGATACAATTCTTACGGTATATCTATATATGCCCATATAATTTTAACCAAATATTCTTACAGTATCTCTATGAACGCACAGTTTTGACCAAATATTTCAGAAGATACCATACTGAAGCCAAACACCGACTACAACAGTTCTCTTCAACTAAAACCAAGACTATTTAAAGTCAGTTTAAACACATTGAGAGCCAATTATGGTAAAGAAATACAGAGTAATAATCAAGTCGTCCAATAATATCGGTGAGACAAGAGTGACAGCACGTCTTAGATCCAGGCCAGACATTGATGAGTTAAGCTTAACATCACTACTCATTTAGAGTTGTTAAAACGTACTTGCTTAACCCGTCCTGTCTAGGTCTGCAGACACATCTCTATAATTAGACCAACTCATTTATATTACATTGCCAGGCGAGGCTATTATACCCTGCATTGGTTCCACATGGATACCACGATTTCTATACCAGTCATCGTCAACAAAACATGTCGTACGTTTTTTGCGCAAATTGAAATGGATGCTGCAATGTCTAACGTTATTAGCATCTTATACAAATGGTTAAAATGGCACACAGGTTGTACAATTGGCAATATCGACAGTCAAGAGCAACTTAAATCCAACATTGGAAAACAAGTTCAGGCAGTCCTACAGAATTCACTCCAATATACAGATCAACATTAATACTTAAACCTCTTGTCACATGCATAGGCCCAGACCATGATATTCAGTACAACATCAACATCAAACATTTGAAAATACATAGCTGCATTACAAATTTACAATTGGGACAATTTTTGAATAATATTTGAACAGGATCATCAACGTAGATAATACTGAAAGTGACAAATGGAAAAATTGTATGGCCAGTGTGAGATTGAGACACTAGTCTTGATAATATTAAAGATTTTCATACATTTTGTGTTTAGGCACAACATCTTTTCCCATTTCTCCAAGATATCATTTAAATACATTTACATTGCAATATTCATTTTTTTTTACTAATTACTATATTACTCTTGATCAGCCACTAAGTTTCCAGAAGATTGAATACTGCGTGGAACTTGGAACCAAATAAATAATGACAAAACTCCATGCAACAACTGGTTTTAAAAAGTCATATAAAAGTTGAGTAAAATAGAAAATGTTAATATTTTCTTCCATGTAATTCTCTTTTTTCAAAAGAATAATATCAACAAAAATATGTACACTCACAAGAAAATTGCCCTTAACTTTTAGACATCATTTTCGTACATGTCTCCAAACATCTTACCAATTCCTCACAACACGTCCCCTAATCCAATGGGTCATACACAGGTTTTTTTAAACTCCACAGAGTTCAAAGCATAGTGCAATGTCCCCGCTGCACATTTGACATCAACATGGGAGAATTGCAGGCCCTAATTAGCCGAGTCTGAGAAGAGCAACCTGGTGAAATCCACCTGACATTTGAGGCAGGTACTGCACCTAGAGTCTCAGAGAAGAGATTATATACTTCCCAGAATGCATTTCTTCTTGTGGGATTGTGTGTATAGGAACTTATGTGAGTAGTTAGTGATGGTATGTCTCTAAATCAAAGTTAATCGTAGTAATCTTTCATTCTGGGTATGTTTAATCAACATCTACTCACATAATTTATGCTATGCAAATTTTCATAGGAAGCAATGCATGATGGGATGCACACGATATCTAATCTTGTCCCAGAGATACCTGCTGTCTGCTCTGCCAATGTTATTTCCTCAAGGAGCATTATCACTGATAAGTTTAATTAACTAATGAAGCGGTATTGTTTAATCAAAATAAGTGATCACATACGACTTTTAGATTGATAGCTCGTCATTTTATTGCAAAAAGGCAAATGGATTAAGTGAATCAACCTTTCACCACATTTATCTCCCGATTCATGCTGTACATGATGTAGTAATTGTATGTGGAAAAACTGACTACAAATTTACATGTGATACTTTGGAATATCGAATAGAACTAGAATCATGTCATGTATTGAAAATATCTATTGATGTCTGTCATGTTAGGCCAAGTAAAGAAAAAAACATTGTTTCACATCTGGATTTAAAAAAAGGTGTTTTTTTCTAGATAAAGTGGTTCAAAACACCAGCTGAATGTGTATCATTTCAGGCCTTTCTACGTAAAATACCACTTGGAAAGATAATGTAAGCTGTTTTGATGCTGCTTTCAGACAGAGGTCCCAAGTTATCACAAAACTCAAAGTTTCTTATACCATTTACAAGATGGTATTTTATATAGAAATCAGTTACAACCGACATTTTACAAAATAAAAAGAACATTCATAATTCTTGAAAAAAAAAGCAACCTAAAACATGTTTTTCTTTTACCTGGCCTTAATTGACTGGAGAAAGAATTGTGTCTGAGCACTAAGCCTACTGCTTGTATATCTTTCCTGCTGGCTCTGTGATTACATTACATACATGCATCATAGCGATACAGATTGATTAATGGTAGACGATAAAATGATATATCGTGTCGATTTAGAACAAGTGGATTCCACGACAGACAGGCACATATGCTGCACAGTGCATACATGTACTATCTCGTTCACATAGTATGTAGGGATGTGATTCAAGTCACATTTATTATTATTTGACCATCAATCACGAGCCTCCAGTAAAGTCAAGCATTTATCATTTTCAGCTAAAGGGGTGCACCATTCGATTTCCAGAATTGATGAATTTAAAACAAGTGTCATTTTCCGGGGTCATTTTAAATCTGAAGAGTGTTCATTTTGAATTTGCAATAAAACAAATTTGACCACTGGCCATCTTTAATGGCGGTTTGCGATGGCTGGTCACACATAACTTCAATCCTGTATATGACGCAAATTCTTTCCTTTCAAAATATGATTATTTTGACATCATGGTTTATAAATTTAAAATTTGTTTAAGACTCAGTGAGTAAAAACAAAAAGCTATAAAACCCATATGGAAAAATCCTTCCTAGATGCACTTAAAAATTTATCATCACCTTAAGATGTGTACGCATCTTTTAAGGAGGCGGTTGAAAGAATTTGCAAATTGATTTTCAGAAGAAAATATCCTCCACTTGAATTTCATCATCTATAAAAAGAAAACTTGTAGTAGTATCATCATATCTATATATACTAAAGTAAAGTTTAAGCAAACAACTTTGCCTAAGGCCAAGAGAATAGTACGTGGGGGCAGTGTAACGGAAGTCAATTTTCACATGTAAAGTAATCCTTCACAATAATGAACAGTGCAGCTTTATATTTCAACTCAAATCACATGTTTATTTGATAAGACTTGGTTGTTTTCGCAACTCGGTGCTTGCTACTTTTTGATAAATATAACCATGTCCTAATGACTATTTCAATATGACGACATTACCCAACATCAAACAGCTCGAAGCAAACAAAAACATCACCAATTGGCAAGAAAACAGGTTGGAATATTTTCATCTCTCCATTTGAAACTGTGTTGTTTGCATGAAACAGCTGTGTAACTATCATATAAATGCGTGATTTTACAAGACATGCCTGCGAGACCCACTCTACAACATATACCTCCCTCCTCATATAGGACAGTGCCTCTAAAATTGTGTCCAGGTCATCTTGCAAGTTAACTCATCATGAGAGCGCAAGAAAGTCGTATCTGCAATGGCTGCCCTAAATTATATTTATTTTACACCCTATCACAAGAATGTGAAAAATCCCTTAAAATGTCCATTTCTTATGTCAGTGGTTCTTGAAATGGTTCTTCAGGTGATGGTGACCCAAGATTGGAGATTAGACAGTGAGCAATCCAAATTTACGACAAATGGCAGCTATTGCAGATACGACTTTCTTGCACTCACATGACGAACTAGGCCATCTTCCTTTCACTCTCAAGTTAACTCGCATGTTTCTTGTTTAGATTTGAAGAGCACTGAAAGGCCACGAAGGGCGGGATAAATGTCACGACTCCTGTACATGCGACAAATGTTACAATTTACATTGAATGCAGAGCAAGTTTACATCATGGAACATGTTAACATAATTGACATACAATAAAGCTCTGTGAAGGAGTGGGGAGAGCATAAGAGGTGAATGTGACCGACTATCCACTGCAAACAAGCCATAAAGTGAGCAAATCTCATTTTTGCTTAGATGAAAAAACATAGAAAGGTCGTGTTGAGATGATTTTTTTTTTTTTCAGATTCAAAAAACCTTTTCAAATTTCAGTTTTAAAAAATAAATGTGAAAAAAAGCAGTGGTATCAAGGACCAGAAAATGAGAATGAAAAGATGAGTCTATACAAACATGACTATACATACTGACTTTTAACATAAAAGTCCGTCTTGGACTTCGGTTTCTTTTACTCCATGACAACCTTTGACTGACTATTGTGTATGTCCAGTTATGTTCCTAGAGGTGTCATTTTAATCCCTGGTAAATATAAAAGAAAACACATGAAGAGGTTGACTTTATGGCTCGTTCGTTTTGGACAGTCACAAATTGAGTTTGGTTTTTATACAGATGTTGCCCTTGATATTCTCCGCATTACGATTTTTTTTTATCCCAAGTAGAATTCAACACAGTTACACAGCACATCTGATACCCTGTTTTTATTCTGTGACGGAGTCTACAATCAATAGACTATGATAATCAGGCAACCCAAGTACAATTACCTTACACATCAAGCTCATGTTCATCAAAGATCCTACAAGCGCTAAAAACATCACCTATTCGGAAATCAATAGATATATCCAAATTGCATCGAAACACATAAAATACCTATCCAAGAAGCTTTACACCTTTACAAGCAAACAGCAATTATCGTATCTGGCTTTGAACATCAAACTCCCATCATCTTCTCTAAGTTGAAGACAAAATGTGTCCATGGTCGACCCATTTCAAGTGTCTCTCTCACACGTTGTCTATGGGGCTGTTTAATGAGGCGCGAGGTAGCTAAATTGACCTAGGATGCCTCATTAGGCATGTAATTAGTGCTAAATGCCATCAACCTGTGTCGCAACATTTATCTTGTTATCTATAAGATGGAGTCAAAGTCATGTAGAAACATTCACTCATTCTCATTTTTTATCGTATTGCCATCATTTTCCCTTTTTTTTCATCATATACAAATTGCAATACAATACACTCTGATTTCTGTTCCCAAACTATAATTTGATGCCAATTGCATCAGCTCCTATTAGAATTTTACACAGTGCAAAAATCATTAGGCCTTAAGTGGTGGATTATACCATTGCATTGTCTTTACTGGAGTCTAAGAAAATTATAGGAATTTGATTAACAAGGCCTTGATATGATGATGATAATTTGTAATGCATTTTCTGTCAATTGTGATGCTTCCATCATTGTCAAAATTTACACCAGATTTGAAAATTATAATTGATGAAGACACCTAAATCCATTTATCAGGTGTCGTTAATGGTGCACATAGGGAGGGGCAGACAATGTTGGCCATGCCTCATCATCACCAAATTCAACTGGTATTTATAGGCAGTATCGCCCGCCGTTATTTTAATTCGTAGAAATATAGTCCCTCGAATAAACTTAAATTACTTTGCTACGAATGAGGTTCAAGCGTGAACCCCAGCGGATTCAGAATAATATAATAAAATTGATCCCTATAGGAGAACTTTTGTTATTTTTTGAAGAAATGTTAAGAATATGACTTCTCTAATATACCAAATATCAATGCGCCAATAGAAAGATAAGTAAAATGTACACTAAATTTGCGTGTTTAATCCCTAGTCCCTAAATTTACTATCATCTAATAAATTGCGACCTGTACCGCCTGGGGAGGGGGTCTAAGTAAAACGGTATCAGGACGGTATATACAAATGCACAGCTTAAAACCATTGCCATTTTGTCTTATCAGGCTTACAAATGGCCCCTCTCCAAATATGGATGTAAAACAATTGCGCATCAGGTATATTTATTGAGTGTTTATGTATAGTCAAATTCTTTGTACCAATCAATTGGGATGTTTGGTAAAAATTCTTTGTACCAAACAGCCACACTCGATTGAAACTCAGGACCACCCTACCCCTAGTGCAAATATGATTTTTATAGTTTTCAATATACCTCATGACAATATATAGTACATTTATTAATGACGACACTTCTGAGATACCTTACATTTTGTCAAATTAGTCTCATAATAGCATTTCTAGTTCTTTTTCATCATTATCATCTGATCAGAGCTCAAATTAGTCTCATAATACATTTCTAGTTCTCTTTCATCATTACCATCTGGATTACATCTCTCGCTGATTACGACAAAAAGCTGGCTTTGATTTAGCTAAATTTGTGCAATAATACTAAGCAATAATTATTTCATGTTCTAATAATTCTGAGTTTATCAATTTACTTTCTTACATCAAAATTATTATTTTGAAAAAACATTTCAATTTCTGTCAAATTGGGATAAATCATTAACATTATCATGAAAATTTGCAAAAAGCTTAAAGATGACAGGGTTACTAGAGTGGTTAATATAGTATCAGTTTCAAAATGTTGAATTTAAATCCAGGAGAACTCAAAAAAATAGATGAACTAAGGAGACTTTTTTGATTATTCTATACTCTATGACTGTAAAAACAATTTTTTTTCAAATACATAGTGAACACTAAAATGCGTATATAAAAAATTTGTCACATTTAAGTGATTGAGATAAACTAAACACACCACGATAGAGAACAGAATAAAAAAATTAAATGTGAGTAAAACAAAAATTTGTGAATACTTAACATCTTTTAACTTAGCATTTCAGACTTAATATATAACATAAGGTAAAATGAGGGAGAAAGCTGGGACAACATGTGCTTCAAGATAGAAAGCATATTAAGCAGAAAATTTAACATCAAATTCCTGTATATTAGCATAAAAAATTTGCAGCTCTTGTAAAAAGCTTGTTCTGGATACCAATTTAACACGGTAGTAATTCAATTTGAGGAGAATTTTATGCATGATATTCACAAAGATGGAAATGTCACCCAGCAGGTACAATATAGAGTAGAAAATGGAAAAGAAGAAAGCTTACGGTATGAAAATAAATTCCTGTCAAAAGTGGTTTGTTGAAAAAACAACGCGCTGTGTATTGAAAGAGGAAGGATGTTCAGCTTATGACACCTGCGATTTGCGAGCACAATGGATGCAGGAAATTGAAGGGGACAGGGAATCACGTGGGTAACGACGCCGCCATCCCGGGAGAAGTCTTGGAATCCCCGGGATTATTGCATGCAGTGCTTAGGTTAACTCTGCGTTTGCCTGCTTGCTTGCGATGAATGCCCTTAGTGCTGATGTGAAAAACATGGCTGAGGCAGGGAGCCCATTGCTTCCTTATGCATTATTTATTTCATAAATATCAGATGCCTCTAATTGCATCCAGATTTGTGAAGCGTCTTGGAAAATCAGCTACAAGTCGCAACTTACAGGTTATCTACTTTAATTTATCCGCATGTTATGTAACCTGATGGAGATATAAAAATGAGTAACAAGTAGATTTTACCATGCGTTAGTTTTCCCAAAATCGGAAACTCCACCATAAAGGAAAATCCTACATGTTACTTACTTCGTAACTCTCCACACATTACTACATAACACCGTACAGAGAAGTCAATAAGCCACATGTAGGTTGCGACATGTTGCAGCATTTTAAAGATAGCATTAAATTTAGTATGCAGTTACCTAACGAAATTGAAACTGGGATAATCTTGAAAAATTTCATGCGGATCAGATTTCTGATATGTTGACTAAGAATATTGCAGACTAAGAAAAATGCATTATAAAATGATCATCATAAAATACAAATGCATAAAAAACGATAACAATGTTTTGTTCAAAATACAAAAAAAATCATTAAAAATATTAACCTACGGCAGTAAAACACTTAAAATCCGAACAGAAAATAAATCAACATAAAAACCAAGACATATTGATAACACAATACTTCAACAAGAATCATAATTTAGAAACACTTCACCAATATCATCATGAACAAACACAATAACACAGACATCATCTTGAAATACTCTAGAAACACTTCACTTGGGCTATGAAAACACTCGTGGTACATTTTTTCCTTTTCCAATGCATTTATTTAAACTAGAAATGTTTCTTGACACGGTAAAAAGCGCAAAAGCAACGCTACCCAATGTAAATGACCTCGCTGTGGTATTACCATCTCGGTATGTTATGACAACCAAATCGAGTCAACAATCCTCTCCAGTAAGTACTTACACAACAAACAAATTCAAGGCACAGATCTGTGACCCCTTCTACAAAAAGAAAAAAGAAGTAAAAAGAAACTCTTTACCTGGATGATGACAAAATAAGAGCGAATCAAACTTCTTCAATCGTGATATCAAAATACAATCAGGGAATGTGAGATGGTCGGTGAGAAGAAAGTCGTGCAGAGGCGAGTTTACATCAAACATGGGGATATGTAATGGAGACATAAACCATTTCCATCTCCCTTATTTAAGAAATGAATTTCACTGCGTCCAGTATAGAGCCTGTATATGATAAATTGTTTTCCCTAGTTTTTTATTAATCACAAATATGTATTTTTTTTCTTGATTTAAAATCAAGCAAATACTTTTGCTATCAAGATTGTGGATTTGTATTATTTTGGCTAAAATTTATAAACTTACGAGCTAATCTTCCATCCACAGCTTCATTTACCTAGTGACACCTCTATCAAAATTGCAGATTTTCAGCGAATAAGATTCCTCAACCGAGCGAATGAGATTCCTTGACAGATAACAAAAGCATATCTGAAATCTTTCCTGGAAATATATTTGCATTATTTAGAACAAGGAGAAAGTATATCATTCTGATAAGTACAACTATACTAGTAGCCTAAGGAGGATGGGAATGATTTGAAGGCTCCAAATGTTAAAGAAGAGTCAAAGATTAATTCACATTAGATTGTGGTTTACACCATTGTGTAATGTTATGTTATGTATGACTTAAAAGGCATTATTTTCACTATCTTCTAAATTTAAAAAAAATTGTTGCGTTAAAGAAAAGAGAACTATCAGCAAGCAAAACCATAATATGTAACTCATATTCTAACTCATAATACTCACCAATTTAATACTCCATATTTCAGAAAGCCTCAATCAGTAAGTAGTTCCAATGGCCATTTGGTAACCTTACATAAAATCCCTTGGCAGTAAAGTGATCAAGATAATTTCCCATAAAGCACTCTGCTTCTCCGCGTCCCTATCGTATCTCGCTTTTCAGCTCATTGTCTCTTCGGGGGTACACCAAAGAGTGTAAGTAAGCAAGTTTACCCCCCGAGGAATTCTACAAGATAGAAAAAAATATCTCTCATCGTAACCTTCCCTGTGGCCATTCAAATAAGCTAAAACAAAACGTAAGTGGTACTCGTTGTGCATCCCCTGATAGCAAGCAGCTAATTTACTCAAATGCCTTACAAAACTACTGATATATCACTGCTCGAAATTTGATGTTGTTTTTAATTAGGGAATTCAAGAACCTCTCTCCATTTTATCTGTGATACAATGCAGATAGAAATTATCTTAACATTGGTTTATAAGAACAGTATCGATGTTAACAGTTGAGGGAAACTAGATCATATGCAATTAAGTAAACTTGAACGAAAATTGGACCAATACTGTTTTGGTTCATAGTATGCAAATTTATATAAACATCTGTAGGATGTTTCTTTTTTACCAAAAATTTGTAGAGTTTTTTCATTTAAAGAGGTTCTTACCATACAAGTATAGCAAGTCACTTTAAATATGTTATCTACCCAAGATAGCAGAAACATGTTTTTTTCTCAATACACATCAACAGTTTAGGGTTCAGTGATTGTAAATTAACAATAAGTAAGTGTCAACAAGAAACAATTATTTTGAGCAATTTTTTTCAAAATATTTTTAAAATCCCTTATTATTCTCCATTATGTCAGACACTTTTTTGACTTACAAATCAGGTTATCACTTCTCTTTTTGTCTTCAATATTTTCAGATTACTATACTAAGTGAAACCTATAAATTAAGGTATTTTTTCAGCATTAACCCTTTAAACCCTGACACCGTAACTCAATGGATTTTTGGCACCAAAAGCAGCCACCAGTGTTCATAGGGTTTTAACATGGAAATTCACTTATTCATTGGCAGAGACAATTGTTGAAATTGTAAATTATGCAAATAAACAATTGAAGTGCATACTGATGCATATCAGATGTACACCGCATCTTCAAAATTCTCCCATCCTTGTTATTATCCGCATAATTCATATAAAATGAGTCATTTCCCCTTGTTTCCTCAATGAAATTGAGATGTGGATGCAAAATGTATTGCCTTGAGCTATCTGAACCTAACCTTACCCAAATCCAGTATAGTTAAAAATCTTGTCTTGTAATTTCCTGCCCGACCAGTAGCTGGCTACCACTCAGTCAGTCCGTCAGAATCACCAGCCGAATCCCTGCGAGTAGATACCAGTAAGCTTTAGCTGATCATTGATAAGTTTTAGCCATAATCCGAACTGACACCTAGATTAATATTCCGTGCTTGGCTACAAACACATGGACCTAAGCTTAACTGTATAGCCAAACCTTCACAGATATTTCACCGATATCTCAATCAATTTATCAAGCTGTACCCACGTCTTCAAAATGCCTTTACATTGCAACCGTGAAAGTAAATCAGTATCATAGTCGATGGTTAAGTTCACTTAATGCAGTGTTTGAAGCAAGCAGGCTTGGTGATGATTTCCAAATTACCTTGGTTAAGCTTAACTCAACAGACTTTCCGATATTTACACACGCAACAGAACCGCGTCCCTGCAGATTGTACTACTAACCAATTTAATATAAAAATCCAACTGCGAGTCTAGACAACTCTTTATACAAAACCACCTCCGTCAAGTCGGAGCAACAGCACTTTTTCCAACCGATCAATAATCTTAATCAGGCTTCGGAAATGACCAATCCTGGTTTGTATGTTAGCAAAAATTGATTAGTATTTTTCGAAGATGATGATGCACTTTCAGGCCCCTTGGAAAGTAATACATCATAGGCCGCTTAAAAGGTATAGAACAAGGGATGAAAGTACATCACTCTTTTTAACTGAATGGAATGCAAGGGCCAGATGGGATTTAAATTGTTTCCACTTTACAAATTAAACACGCAGAAGAAAGACAGAAAAATATCAATTGATTTCTTTCTGGATGGCGACGAGCCTCAATTTTCTTTGTGCAATTAAAACATCCTAATCTAATCAATCTGTGTTGTCAATATACAAAATATTGATTGACTATACTCTTCAAGTTGGGACTAGAGTTTTGTATTGTAATTTTGCAAACAGAAAAAGCAATTTATTTTGAGTATCATTGATAAAAGAGCCTTGGACTGACAAAGTTGTATTAAATTTTAAAATTATGGAGAAATTAGTAGTTGTTCTATGGACATCAAGGAAAGGCTGCAATGATATATCTAGTTATATATCCAAGATTGGTGGTCATTGGACCCTTTTAATTTTGCAAAGGATTTAACTTTTGGTGAAGAAAAAATTACAGGAAAGGAAAAAATTGTTAACATATACATGTATATTGCCTCTGACCATTCAACGTACAATGCATACTTGACTCACTACTTTAGCTTTCGCCATCTTGGCTGATGGCTTGATCACAAGTGCCTTGGTTCACTGCTTCTCCTGGGAAACTTGGTGGTAGACTCTTCCACAGGTTTGTGACGTTTGTTTATCAAGCCATCAGCCAAGATGGCGATGGCGAAAGCTAAAGTAGTGAGTAAAAGTTTGGATTTGCCACTCATAATCTATCATATTTATCTTCAATCCTACAAAATATGAACTTATATGTATACGGAAATGTATACTTAAGATTTGAAACTGTCATGTTTTTTGACCACTCATTATCTTATTCACAAATTTGTCTGTTATGGGCCCTATATAGTTTCCTGTCAATTCAACACTGAACACCACAACACTGAACACCATATACCAGACAAAAGACCATGAAATAGTCCAGATGGCATCATCACAATATTGGCAATCATTATCAATTGCTTTCCAATTTCCATAATAAATATGATGAATTTATTTCCACAAATCATTATTTCTCTACTTGCATGTACATAGCTTTGTGTTAGTTTACCAATAATGCACATGTATTACAATCTTAATTTTCTTGTGTCATGTGTGTTCGTCTGTATCCGATTTCTCATCCTAAAGGGTGCAATACTCAAACAGGTTAAGACAATAAGTGGTTATTGCATTCGGAAAGGATGCGACATGTCCAGAGTCCTAGGTCCGTATGCACAAAAGTGGTTTAAGAGTTAGACCAGGTTTAAGTGAAATTTTGTTTCGTAGATAATTGTATTTTCCTCAACAAATATCATCATATTTAGTGTTATTTGTAAGATTTTTGGTTGAATCTTCAATATTCTAAAGCTCTTATAGTTCAAAAATACTTCAAGGTCCTTTTATGGCAGTTGTAATTTTGACTTAGACCTGGTCTAACTATTAAACCTCTTTTGTGCATACGAACCTTGTCTTTGTTCCGCCAAGATATGTTTCACATGAAATCCTATCTATTGAAGTCTTGTTTGAGAATTGTTCAATTAATTGTTGTACATTGTATTACACAATGGCACCTAAAATCTTATCTTTTTTTCTAAAAATCATATCTAAAATCTTTTTTTTTTTTCTTCTTCTGCACTTGTTATTTTTGTTTTAAACAACTATTACAGGTTAACCAACGCACCCATTCTTGATCACTGAGATTTGGCCCTTAACATGTAATAAAAAAGTTTATGGTTAAGCCGAAAAAATCATTATGAGCAAAATATTATCAATAAGCAGAGTTATCTATGACCAACAAACATGAACAAGCTTGATACATCATACAAACATTGCTTAATGAAAGCAAATAATTGAAATTCAAATATAAACGTTACACAGTATGTTGTTAAACATCAAAGCCAATATCCTATTGAGTAAAACGAAGCAATAAAACGTCCCAGTCAGACGCCTTCATCCCGTTCCACGTATACCCGTCAACATTCATCTCGGGACAGGCTCTGAATATAAATATACCACCTTCCTTTTATCAAGTTTCTGCTCGAGTCAATGTTGATAAAACACACACAAACAACACGCGGCGCACCATGTCCAGAATTCCACAGAGCCCCTGTGGCGTTTTAAATCAGAACAAAATACATAAGACTTATGCAGTACATTCCTGGCAGCGCCATGCCACCCCACTGTTCCTTCAAGTCTCTTTTGAAACTACTAAACCGTTGCATCAATTTTTATCTTTTTAAAACCTAAACGAACTAGGACACGTCCCTGAAGAGCATAAAACATGAAATCTTACCTGAATTTGAATAAAATGCAAAGCGTGTCATCAACTGTTTTCTTTCCTACCGTTTATTACACAGCTTGGTTAATATGCGGAATGCCCTCAATAACCCAGTGTGGCAATCTTGCTGGGCTTAATTCACACATAGAATATAAGAGAGAATTTGATACAAATTCAGAGGGTCTAATAAAGCAAGCATGTTTATTTCCAGCATCTTCAGTCAATATTGAATCTGAAATAAGCCTGAATTCCAAATATCCTGACTTGAATTGCTTGACAAGGCAAAGACCCTCAATACAAGGATCACTTGATGGCAGAATTTGTCTGTAAACAGTTTAAAGATAAGACAAATAAACATGCATGGCCATGCATTAGCTTTGCACCTTTGTGATGGTTTAGTTAATACCAGCATTCAGGACACACACCACTAAATAAAGTTGTTGTAGATATTAGGGAAAGTTATTAGAAGAACTAATTGGGTCATTTAGAATAAGGTTCAGCCAGATAGCATAAATTGTGAGGTTTACCTCTAACAGACCCAAATTTCACTAAAATATCCTTTTTAAAATCACACATACAAAGTTTGAATTCGTCATAGAAGGGCTTACACGTGATGGCTCACCCCAAAAGGGGGGACTTTGAAGATGATATCAATTTTGATTTTATTATTTCATATTACAGCATTTTCTAAGCTTTAAAATGACACCTTACTTGTTGAAAATGATCAAGGTGATCAAATTTTACAACAGGAAATCTGTTTGAAATTCTTATTATTTTCTTTATTTTTTGCTATTTTCATCAGTTTCTCGAAGTGTTCTATCGCAAAGTCCCCCTTTTCGGGGTGAGTCATCATATATACAGGGACCAAATTACTGGCCTGGCAGAGAGACTCAGTGGAGAATTGATTGTATTTTCAATTCTTTGAGGCATGGGGGTCACAGGTTCAAATCCTGGTGAAAACACTTTCTTACCCCTCTATTTTCAAAAGCTATACAAATTCGCTCATGTAAGAAACTCCATTGATTATTTGTTTGGAATATAATGCAATAATTATGCAGACAACAATTTTTTGAAATTTAATATGTTCCTGCTTAATCAAACATAAAATAAAACAAAAATAAATTTGAAAGCACAAAATACCAGCAAAGATATTTCAATTGCAAAAGATGCGAATTCAATTCATGCATGAAATATTCAAGTCCACTCTTAATTTAATTACCGTTACCTGCATCAATATTTTGATTCAGAACACAACAATCAATTTAAATATTTAAATCATAGATACGTCCATGGTATAATCCTGTTAAATATTTCTGCTTCAAATGACTCACAAAGGCGCAGAGAAGCGATTCCTACAAACCGTTAGTGCACACGGTGGAAAAGTCTGTTTTGCAGGAAAGTGTACTGCCATATTGAAACCGATTCCTTGATTAAAATGGCCTTCAGGAGAATGGAGAAATTTTGTCTCGTTATCTCACCCAGAATGTGGGAGTATTGTACACCTGGGGGATACTTGGTACAAAAGGGGTTATGGGGATGTGCCACAAATTCGGGTAGCAAAATCAGGCTCTCTGGTATTTCAATCGGCCCTTTTTCTCACAAAATGTGGTATTTTAATATGTTCATTTTTCAAAGTGTCTAAAATTTGTGTCAAATGTGAAAGTTGGCATTTTAAAATGAACAAATTATGACTGGTAAGAAATTTTTTGTCAAGAAAGAAGTATAAACCAAATGCACACAGACACATGTACTTATTATATACTGATGCATGTGGAATTAAATTCTGTACATCCAAAAATGGTCATAACATGAAAAATATGAAACCTAAAGCAACTAAAATTTCTAGAGGGTATCAACACAAATCTACCCAAAGAAAATGAGTCAGTCAAAAAGTCATGGGCGATTGGGGCACCCTCTAATAATGTTACTCTAACTATATTTACAACATTCCAGCACAGGTTTAAGTAATCTTCAATATTTCCAAAGTGCCCTTTTTAGCTGTAACTGTTATTACATTACATGTTCACTAATTTGTAATACTGGATCATGTAAAGCGGACACCACTTTCATTTGTGCCACGCACATCCTATTTTCTTTCTTAATCTTGGAAAAGGTTTTTAAGTTTTCCACAATCCATTTATTTATAAGAAATCATGTATCTGCTCATTGCATGTAATTTGATTATGCATATGTAAATGGTTGTAAATTGGAGAAATAAATGGAGGTACGCTAAGAAGGATCAAGTTTAATTGCAAATCGATCTTACTGCTTTTAAGACCATCTTGCTATTCAAAAAATTCTCCTAATATCAGCACATTATATATATTTCAAGGTCAAACAGGGAAATGGAAAAAAAATCAAATTTATCTTTGATGGAAAATATAGATTTTCCAAATAGCTCTAGCCATCCATCAACCACTTATCTTCAGGGGAAGGGTTAAAACTGAAATTGCCATCGTGCTTGATGGTGAGCAAAAAACATTCATGTCCAGTGGAAACAAGGGTTCTATTAAAAATAGCCTTAAATGGTGCTGAGTTTTGGAAAGATATTTTTCTGTATAACCCCATGTGGCATTTCATTAATTTTCAAACTTCATTTAGCATGTTCACTGGGATTCGAACTTAGGACCTCTCGTATCCCAATCCCATGTCCAACCATGCCAAGCTGTTCAGGGGCACTGCCCAGCAGCAATTTGATGCACATATGTGATAGCTCACCCCGAAAAGGGGGACTTTGTGAATGAACACTTTTCAAGAAACTGGTGAAACTAGGCAGCAAAAATTTAAAGAAAATGAAAGAATTTCCATCATATTTTCTGTTGTAAAATGTGATCGCCTTGATCAATTTCAACAAGCAAGGTGTGATTTTAAAGCTTAGAAAATGCTGTAACAGATGAAATGATAAAATTAAAATTTATATCATTTGCAAAGCCCCCCATCATATATGTGATGGCTAACCCGAAAGGGGGGACTTTGCAGATGATATCAATTTTATCATTTCATCTGTTGCAGCATTTTCTAAGCTTTAAAATGACACCTTACTTGTTGAATTGATCAAGGCAATCAATTTTTACAACAGGAAATCTGCTGGAAATTCTTATTATTTTCTTTATGTTTTGCTGCCTATTTTCACCTGTTTCTTGAAAGTGTTCTGTCGTAAAGTCCCCTTTTCGAGGCGAGTCATCACATATAAGACTCCAATCTATGATATATTCACACTTTTGTAGCATTTGGGATCATCAGATACTTTGCTTTCAAGAGGATGAAACCGGTGAAAGTGTAATAAGTGTCCCCATTCCACTCCCAGACTCATCTAGTGCAATGATGTTGCGGTACATTCTGTCAACTTTTGCAAGAAATCGCTTCTCCATAATGACAAATTATCTAAGTTCATGTCCAATCTCCTTCTCTAAAATGCTACACTCTTAGAAGGCCGGGATCAAATATACGAGTAGTTTTCCGGATCATTTTATTTTGATCCTTTAAGGATCACTTTTGATCCAACGTG